>OY744525.1:84514075-84531575 GCA_963556195.1 Sepiola atlantica | reverse complement strand
ATACCTATATATATATACCTATTTTACTTAAGCTGGTCAATCAACGCTTGTTTTCCTAAAGCCTTTTTCTTTATATATTTTAATCACACAAAATACACGGTAAAATGTTTAATCAGTTTTTGGATTGAATTATGTTTTACAAAACTCTACTTAATTAGCAGTAATTTACTATTAACTACTTAATAACTCATCTCTTATTAATTTCTCTCACTTTCACCTTCGCTTGTTGTATGTTTGATTCCACTCTTATTCTATACAGTATCTACCGCTCTCCCTTCTCTCTACTAAAAGCCGAAGGGAATAAAGAAAGGACAGATTAAAAGATTGGGTAGTCCATTATAAACAATGGAGAATACATACACGAGTATTAATAGTAGTAAACCCATAGCTGGAGAGTGAGAGAGTATAGTTTATAGAAGAACAATTTGTGATTTAAAAAATATTGTTTTAATGAAAATCGCTCCAGGCAAGACATGGAACCAATTGATGTAAGGAGCTAAACAAATACTACTTCAAGGTTAAAAACTAGCTAACGATAAGTGTTAGATGGATAGATTCCGACCCAGGAAACAGCAATTTTCCTCTTTTGTCAGAAACATCGCTCATGGAATGTGAGGACGAAAGAACAAAATAAGGGAAGCGAGAGTTACGAGGCTGCCGGAAGTAACGCAATGTCCACTTTCTATTCTCCTTATTTTGTTTTATTATTTAAAAAAATTGTAACTGGCAGTGCAAACTTACTTTTGTTCATACCAGCCAGCATCATCAGCGGGAATGTAGATATATCTCTAGAGGAGTTTTTCACCCCAACACCCAATCGCGGTCTCCGGCGTTAATCGCAGAAGATGTACCCTCGTCGCTTTCGTCTGAAAATAAAAAAGGTAGCATTCTCTCTCCGTGTTGCTGCTGTCTGGAACAGCCTGTGAGAAGAGGTCGTGATGATGCTCAGGATTAAATTGCCTTAAACAAATATTCAAACCGAATATGCATGCAATATCTCCATTTTCTGTTTTTACATGGCTTGCTGCACTTTGCTATGTTTTTGCCAATAAAATTGCCTCAGTAAATGATTGATATGTATACCAGACAATGAGCAAACAGGAATAAAAAGCTGTGTGGCAGCTTGCGACGTTACTGTCGCGCCAAATATGACTCGTAAAGAAAGACGACGTTTGTTGCTGTTCTTGTAGGAAGCAAGTTAAAGCAACTCCTCAGATATAATGTGGATAATATAATATTATAACATTTTTCTCAAAGGAAAATGATTCGGTAAATACTCGACGGAGAATCTAATTGTCGAAAGAATAATTAGAAAACATTAGTAGAAATAAATATACAATGTGTATAATCGTACCGCCAGGAGGGATGTTATTTGAGACTCAGTTCTCTTAGATAGGAAGTAGATTTTTGTATAATAGAAATTGGTAAAGCACTTTTTTAGTCTACGTGAGGTATTAAACAGGAAGGAGATGATCAAAGAGAAAACAAGTAATTGTTCCTTTTCTATTTTTGCTTGCTTTGGTTCTTGCTCGAAGAAAACAAAGAAATGCAGTTTTTAGTTCACTAAATAATTGAGTAATGCATACAATAACGTGTAAATCACGCAGAAGTGAGAATAAACACTGTATTTATAGAGACACCACTACAAAGCACCTTGCCTAAGAGTTCATCATTCAAACTCCTCGGCTTAACTTTTACAGATAACATGAATTGGAATAAATACATTGAAAATATTGTCAGGGCTGCTGCAAAGAAGGTGGGCTCTCTCTACCGTGTCAGTAAACTTATCACACCTGACATTATCCTATATCTCTACAAAGCCACCATCCGCCCATGCATGTAGTATTGTTTCCACATCTGCGCTGGTACCTCATCCGCTAGTCTCTTCCCCTTAGACAAGGTCCCAAAAAAGAGTTGCCAACTTGATAGGTCCTTCACTATCCACCAAGCTCCAGCCCCTGTCCCATCACCGCAATGTTGCTTCCTTGTGCCTGTTTTACAAGTACTTCAATAGATTGTGCTCTGATGAGCTTGCTGCTCTGATACTCCCACGACGTAAATTCACTAGATCAACCCGACAATATGCTAAATCCCATCCATACACTGTGGAGGTACCCAGATGCCGAAGAGCTTTCTACTCCAAAAGCTTCTTTCCTCGTGCTGCTGGACTCTAGAACTCTCTCCTTGCTCCCTGCTTTCCTGACGTTACTGACATGCAGAAATTTAAAGCTAATGTAAACAGACATCTCGCTGCGCAGCTCCTAATTTAGGTTGCCCCCACCCCCCCAAAAAAACCGTCACCCTTTTGTCTCATCTAGAGTGGCGGCCTGCCTTGTTTGGAGTGAACTATGATTAAAAAATTAAAAAAATATAAAACATATAAAAAGAAGTGATCACACAATTTGATCATACAAATTTTTACTAAAACAGTGATAGAAGCCTGATTTTATATTAAGGGTATTTAGTTGATTGGTTTGAATCGGTGAAAACAGAATTTGGCGTATCACTTTTTAATAGGTCGTTAATGTTTTTATATCTATTCATACCGTTACCGACACCCTATAGATTTCCATTAAGCACGTATAATTAAAAATATCCCCCACTGAGTTTTTAGAAGATTAATACAATCAACCACGTTCCTGATTCATATGAGACTATATTTATTGAAAGTTGATTCTCTTTAATAAATAATTCAATTACTTGTACAGCGTATTTTAGTATTATCATCGATTATATATATTATATGATCATTGGGGGTTTGAATTCAATTTTGCTTAACAGTAATATGTACTAATATTAGTAGATATATCCAAATGTAAGCTGAGTTTCAAATGCATTGAACATAAATAATGAAACCACGAAAAGGTATGGATGCCATCATCACGCCTATTTGTATATTAAATAATTCAGCTACCGTTCTAAGAATTCGTTTACTAAAAATTAACAAAATTGTTTAGAAAAATTTCCGACAACATTAAACCATAAAGACTAATATTCTGTTAAATAAAATAATCCAACCTTTAGTTATATAATGTTATGATAGAAAAAGGGTCTTTTAATATATTTACATATTATACTGAAACCTCCGCAGGCACCTGCTGATTCGAAATATGCTATTGATTTTGCTTGGAGTTCAATCATTGGTAACTAATGCGTGGAAGACACGAATACATTATATATATATACAGGGTGGGCCAAAATAAGGGTCCTATCTTTAAATTTGAATAACTTGAATTTGAATAACTTCCACAAAATAAAAGTTAAACTCACCAAACTTTATGTGTGTGTAGACTGACCCTTCCGAGATTTTTTGAAATAAACAAAACAAATTTTAGCCGAAAAACACTTCTTAAAACTTACAAAAACTAAAGTATTGTTTTTTACACTGTTTTGAGTTTTTTAAAGCAAAAATAATGTTTTCTAAATGAGAGTACGTTCCTTAGGGCTAATACGGCTCATGCTTGCTTCGGAAGGGGTCCTTTACTTATTCTACAAAAAAAAAAAAAACAATAAATAGAAAAATTATGAATTTTTAAAAATAGGACCCTTATTTTTGCCCACCCTGTATATAAAAGCCCAAATTCTAGTATAAATGTTGCATCCTTGTGCTATTAAAAGAATTCCCAACGCAATTTATTTTTATCCATTCATTATTTATTTATTTTTATTTTCGCTCATGTTTAAATTCATATTTTTCATCTATGACGTCATATCAAAACTATAATTATTTTGTTATTTTCAGATCTTTTTATAAGAATATTTAAATAGCTGAGTTCGTAGAACATGAAACTGAAGATCTCGAGGTTTCGGTTTCCAGTCATTGCATCCGCTTTATTTGTTGGTAATTTATTATTTAGTATTAATGCAATATTCTCACTTTTCTAAATGTAGTTAAGATTTGTAATATTTCGAAATGTGACAATTCCTTTTGCTTTCCCTACGTATCGTATGTAGTTCTTTCACAATTATATAATCTACCCAGTCCAGCAAAGATATGCCACCGAAGAAAGCGTATATTTGCTAGTTTATTTAAATTTGACAGTGTATATAACTATTTGGAAAAAAGATATCTGGCATTATTTAATGAATAAATGAATAACAATATATATATATATATATATATATATATATATATATATATATATATAATTCGACTTCGTTTCGAGCTTATGGCCCTCATTAGCACAGAGAATAACAATCTCAGACGGTCATAGGGCGCGAAACCGCTTAACAGAGGCACCTTGAATCTGTAAGCGTTTACCTAGTCCCATTAGGCTACGAGAGATTGTCACGTGATAACGGACAAATTAAGTGATATTTACACTGAAAGCGACGAACATGAATATCTTAACATTCGATAGTACTCAACGCCAGAGTCGGAGCATTGTCCTGAAGTTTTTATGTTAATGTTTATTTTTAATCTTTCCGACAGTGCTCGACTTAAAATTTTACTTGGAAGGGGCTTCTTATAAAATTAAATTATTTTTTAACATTTTACCTGCGTACTACGTTGTTTCGAGCTTATGTTTTTCATCAACGCAGGGAAATAACAACAGCAGACGGCATAAGGCGCCAATATATATATACACACACACACATTTATCTTTTTAGTTGTCATTTTGGGGTTTTGGTGATTTCTTTTAATTTTCTTATTATTATGAAGGGTAATGTCAATTTTATTGTAGTCCCTTTTATTTAGAACAAGCGGGTTTGGCGGGTTCACTATCGTTCCGCAAAATGCACTACTTTAAATACCTAAAGCAACAATGTAAAATAATAAACATTTCATTCGTAACTTTGTTGTATACACGAAACAAAACTTGCACGTTTATTTATATGGATAGATAAACATTAACATTTTGGTAATTTTATAAAATTAATTTATATTTAAAATAAGACGGCAAAGTAAGGAAAAGGAAGACGAAATTACTTTGCCAGTTTTGTTTTTAAATAATAACTTAGAAATGCATCGCAACTAGTTGTAAATCTAGTCAAAAAGTAAAGGCTGTAAAGGGACATTTCCTCCACTTCAGTGTACGTATTCTCGTGATTTTTAAACTTATACCCCACTTGAATACTTCCTATCTCCACCCTAGTTAAGCTACTTTAAAATATGATAACTCTTTCGATGTTACCGTAATTTCTCAATCAGCTTTCGTTCAGAGCTAATCTTACTCCCCCCCCCCTCATCATTTTCCCAAGGTTATGGTAATACTTTGAAGTGCTGTAGCCTAAAATATGCACTTGACAAATTACATCCGGGCACATTTTCTCCACTTAGCAAACTCTTTTTCAAAATCTGAATAAATAAATAAATAGGTTTGTTTTGTATCAATTAATCATTGTCTATATTCTTCAGAGAATGTCTACATCTTTTTTCTTAATTTTTCTATTTGTTTTGTCGTTGGCAGTCTAATAAGCAAACGATAATATATATATATATAAACTATATATATATGTATATATATATGTATAATTGTGGCGGTGTAAGTAACGTTGCTTGCACGTTGTAGATAGTTAACCTAAACGTCAAGTCAACCTTTTTGAAAGCTATATATAACATGGCAGGAACGTTGCCATTTTCTTAGCTGGGGGAATATTTCAATACTGCATATCAGCGATATCATTCAAAAACGACATGGGAACCCTTACTTCTGAGGAACTCCCTCCCGGTTCAGAGGATCCTTGGCTCCAGTTAAAAACACTAAACTACCCGAGAATGGGAATGGGGCGATCAAAAGTTGCTATTAATAGATGGGGCTACAAAACTGACCCAACCATCTGTGAATGTGTAGACGAGGGCCATACGAATCAACATTGCCTGGTCTGCCCCCTACTGCCCAACCAGCGTAGCTTGAAAGATCTTGCAGAGTACAACACTATTGCAAAGGACTGCATAAGAATGTGAGAAACTTTCATATGAGCAATACTTCAAAGACACGCGAAGACGAGGAAGAAGAAGAAGAATAATCATAAGAAGAATGAGAAGATTCAAAAAAGTGAAAAACAAGTAAAACTCTTGTTGACTCTACTTAGAACGAGTTTCGTTTTCATTGCATAATAACATTGTTATAGTTGGATCTTTTTTGAGATTTTTATCTTAAAACGTAACCAGTCTGGAATGTTAAACGTAAGATATGTAGACCGTTAAAGAGTAACGATATCATATATTAAAATATGCATTATCTTGAATTGTCTTCAAGCAACTAATCAATTTAATTTAATCAAACGGTGTTAATGTGATTCATTTACATCTAAAAGTATTTATTTATTGTGATTAAACGCCTTGCCGCCACTCGTAGTGTGACAATAAAGAAGAATAATTGACAGTGTCTACCCTCAGTTATTTCTAATTGCCCTTTAATTCGCCTTGGTGACAATATTTGTTAATTGAGATGACACTAGCAGTCACGTTTTTAATTGAATTATCTCCCCTTTGCACATTGGCTGTTTAGAGTCTCTCGAGTTAGATGGCTCTGGCAGGCAGTCAATTTGTATAGGTGGTGGTGGTGTTACAAGTATAAAAACTGTACTTTTTTTTATTGAAGAGTGTCGATTAATTTTCAGAGAGCAGAGAAAGTGAAGAAGGGTTGAAAGTTTTATTGCCTTTGAAATTCTTTTTTCTTTCTAATTGTCACTTACGGATATATTACATGTATGAAATCCAACTGTTTTTTGAAGATCCTCATAACCTATACTCTTCTGTTTTTCCAGTTCTCGTCAACACTAGCCCTGTCTATTAATACTAAACCAGCAATGAATTATCTTAATCTTCAGCACTGTTTTCTCTTGGTTCCTTCAAAGGCTCTAATAACCTATAATATTGTACATTAGTCCGGTTCTCTTAAAAAACTAGCCCATTCTAATACTAAATAAACAGTGGCAATAACATACACGTATACTCTCAATGCCCTATCTTAGTTTCTTTTTGCAGTTTTTCTCTTCGTCACTTCTAACATCCTAATAACCTATAATAATATACATTGTTCCAGCTCTCTTGAACACTAGCCCAGTTTAACACTACTAAATCAGCAGTAATAACAGCATAAACGTATATTTTCAATGCCTTTGTCTAGTTTTTTTTGTGCATTTACGTATTTTTAACTTTATTTCCGCACTTATAATTGTTTAATTATTGTTAACACTCAGTTTTTATATTCTTTTTTTTCTATCTGAGGCATTGACGACGGCCCATATTTTGAAATCTATATTATACAAGACATACCCGTTATCCGTTGGGTCATAACCATTATAACTATTTATTTCTACTATAATTACATTCGAAAATTCATAAAATTTGTACTTCTATATTATTTTGCTGAATAAGATACAGGTAAAGATAATTATTATTTTCCTATCTATTTTGCATACGCGTTTACGGTGTGTACGAACGCTATGATGATTAGATGGTAAAATAACGCAATTAATAAGGAACGCCAAAAACAGTCACTCTTTCTTTAAATTCTGACAGAAGCATTACGATATTAGAGAGTAATTGAATCAACATAAGGAGAAAGAGGACGAAAAAAATAGATAGCAAACTGAGAGATGAGAAACTTGTCCAGTTAATTACAAATTATGACCGATTAGAATAACTTTTCAAAGATAACGCAATCCCAGAACTAAGGATTATTTTAACTACATAGATAGCAAGTAAGTGATGTGTGACGTTGTATCATTATAATATATAGGAAGAAGCCTTTAGTAAACAAATGCTGATTTACTCAGCTTTAGTATAATAATAGATATTTTACACCTATATGTAACTGCTGGTATATTATTATCAGTCAGCATTAGTGTTCCGGGTGTATGAGGAAGATTAAAGATACTCTGTCGATCCTTAACTATAAATGTCTGCTTTTCATAAATAAATGCTTGTTGGGGTGAAATAATCATTCTAGCACATTATTAGGAAATACAATTGATTTGTATTTTTATTGTCTCTTTAAAATCTATTTTCGTTGGTCTATTTTGGAGGTAAGAAAAATTACAAAAGAGAGTGAAAGAGAGATACGCTTGTCCCGTCGAGTGGCCAGCGAAAAAGAAAAATGAAATCCTATTTTTTTCTCAAGTTATGTCAGAAAAAGTAGTGTTTAATACTCGCTCATCTAGTAGGGTTAAATACTCACACGAATCCAGCAAAACGAAAATAAATCGATTTCCTTTTTATTACCTTTTTAAATTATACACTCATTTGGTCTGTACTACGGCTAGGGTAAAATCAAGAGAGCGCGTAAGATGAAGCACCTCTTCGGCTTCATAGCCGTCCAGAGAAAAAGAGATCGATCCGAATTCTGCTCTCTTCTTTTTACTCCGCGGATACGCTCTAATGTCATCACATGACATTTGTCTTTATTCGTTTTGATTGGGAACTTTAGGTTCGCATCATGTCTGAAAGACAATATCACATGGTTTCCTTTTTTCGCTGCACTCAACGTTTGTACCTAACTCAGTTTGAGACAAGCTCGTCTGTCTCTCACGCCTACGGCTTCATATATTACATAATATAGAGTCGATACTTAGGGCTCAACTGTACGACCAGTTGAGCAGCAAGATAAGTCAGACTGTTGAGCACATCAAAATGCGTGTTTATAATAAGGCTAGAATGTTCCATTATGCTCAGAAGGGAAAGTCTATTCTCTGTGTTCTGATTGGCTGAGATTCATAAGTGGCCATTTTAGTGTATAAATGTTCATTCATTCGAACAAGTATTCTTCTATGAGATGGATGCCAGTTGAGGCCCTTATGTCGGTAAGT
This sequence comes from Sepiola atlantica, assembly GCA_963556195.1. Lineage (NCBI taxonomy): Eukaryota > Metazoa > Mollusca > Cephalopoda > Sepiida > Sepiolidae > Sepiola > Sepiola atlantica. The sequence continues at coordinate 84,522,818 of OY744525.1, read as the reverse complement.
GTTAGTTTAATTCTATACATAACAGATCCTTACCAAGAATCTTCCATATAATAGTTCTTTTCAAATCCGCAGGATTGATCCTTTATCCAAATCCAAAAGCTTGAAGGTCGTTGGGAGAATTTAATGGGCAATGGCGGTCTGCATTTTGAATTATAGTTTTTGTAAAATGATTTTTGCATAATAAATCTTTATTTTAACACTACGTACGAGCTTTGTTCTCACCCTAGTAAAACTTCAAGCGAGGAATATTAATATTTAGCTCTTGCTTCTTAATAGTTATCTCAGACTTCTTAGGAATTATTTTTTAAATATTTTATTGAATTATAATTATATTACATTTGTAAAACCAATAAATAGAGAACGGACATAGATACATTTGCAAATCACGAAACGAGACCCTTATTATAAAACCGGTACTAGAATGCGTACATCGTGCATGGGGGAGCCACTAACTATCGCCAGATACAACCAAACTGATAAATTATTGCATTGTAGGTCTGAACTATTGATTACAACTAAAAAGAACCAACTATACAACCACTTATTATCTAGTGCTGCGACCAACACATTCGTGCATTATGTAAATGTACGCAAACTATATTTATGTACTCCATGCCTACGGACATGTATTAAGGTATTATTAATTCTTTTGGATCGAACAAGTTTGCCCATATAATGCCCTTTATATTCTGATGATGACTTATGTAATTGAGAACACGTGATTCATTTTGGAAGTTTACTTTATTCTTGCCGTATACTACCCAGGACATCATTTGTAGAAAAAAATGTCTTGCTATATCAGAAGAAAAACTACTTCTCCGTAATTACGTCAGATCAACATTGCAAAACATGAAGTGATTTGTTTTTCTTTTTTTGCCTTTATTTTTTTATTGCCAGAATTAATAAACATTGTTAGGACACTGTAATAGTTGATGAAAACGCAACCATTATCAGGCGTCAGTTTCTTTCAACTGCTCCACACACACACACACACATATATATACCTATATAATATTTGTTGTTGTTTATTATCTACGGACGTATACGTTTCGTCTCTTTTCAATCGAGACTCTTCAGCGTAGAAGTATGACTATTCACTACCGGTCACACGATTCGAAACCCTGGACTATAAGTATTTTTCAACTCCAATCCAACGTCTTAAACCTCGCGGCCAATATTTGAACAGCTGATAAACTGTGGTAGTTTAAACACATTTAAAGCGGCGATGGCGACACAGGCATTCTACTTATATTAAGGAATGATGCATTATAAAGCAAATGACGTCATGCTGTATTTGCACTACCACTAAAGTGCTCTACTAATTATTAAGGAGCGACAAATATGAAAAATATTTGTTGTTGTTTATTATCTACGGAGGTATACGTTTCGTCTCTTTTCAATCGAGACTCTTCAGCGTAGAAGTATGACTATTCACTACCGGTCACACGATTCGAAACCCTGGACTATAAGTATTGTTCAACTCCAATCCAACGTCTTAAACCTCGCGGCCATTGTACCCAGCTCATCACACTCTATTTTTTTATTACTTACACTTTATGTTAAATTTAGGGTTTGGGGTTCAAGGATTACTCAGCATTGATTAGGTGGTAATAAAGTGACATTAATTGAAATAAATGTCTTTAACTTTAGTTTCTGTAACCAACTCGGGACACACCCACCGTTTTTTCGAGGGATCAATGATGCTCCCTGTGAACCCCTTCCCGAAGGACTGGAGCTCTTTATCCCCATTTCAATGCTTTTTTCAGTTATAAATAAAATAACACAGTATTTCCTATTGATGGATGTCAAGTGCGAAAGGAAACCCAACGGTAATGTTGATCAAAATGAAATATACTTATCCAAATAACCGAGGTAATTTAATTTCAGAGTTAGGTTATTATTCTGTTCGGGGTGCCATATTGAATTTAGTCAGTGGTCAAGTTTTGGGCAAGGCAAGTTGCACTGTTAATATCAAAGGTGGTAACAAGCTGCCTTACCAAATAAACAATGATTTGCTTGGATTCGAAATACAATGAGGCATACTTGTAAAGGATGCAAACCTGTAAAGGATGCAAACCTGTAAAGGATGCAAACCTGTAAAGGATTACGGGTGTGTATCTTGTTCACAGCACCATATTGCATTTAGTAGTCAGTGCTTTAGTATGTTTGTTTGTAGCGCAACTGGTTAGTCAATGAAGCACTGCTAGCTACTAAATTCAATGTTTATCGAGGTCTCTTTTAAGAACTCTACGAAATTTGTGTTAATAAACGAGACAACAACTGCAACTTTACACACACACACACACACACACATATATATATATATATATATATATATTTATATATATATATATATATATATATATATATATATACTAGCAGGGTTACCTGCCGTTGCCCGGGTTAGAGTGTAGGATAGCATTATATGCAAAATTATATTAAGGAGAGTTTACTTTAACAGTAACATTTATATTGTCAGCTAGATATCTTACCCACTGAGCTATTCAGATATATGTAAATACTCTTAACCTAACGATTATAATTAGATTCATTTCATTCCGTAACATGTAATAAAAGTGCCATTAGCTTCTTCAAGGGCCATCTTGAGACGCAGAAATACTTCCATTATGTTCACATGAAAATTGTACATGTCAATACACTAATATTTAAGGTACACTTTCTTCGTACCTGTTCGTTTTAGAAACATATATGCTCACAGACAGAGACGTGTTCTCTTTTATTATTTTATTATATATATATATATATATATAATATATATATATATATATATATATATATAGTGTGTGTGTGTTTGTGTGTATATATTTAGGTATTTAGAGAGCGATAATGAGAGAGAAAGAGATACTGGGGCAGTCAGACAGACAAACGGAGAGGCATCACGCCCTAAATACACAAACGTTATCTACTTACATTCTATTAAATTACAAAAGGAAAATTACTTAGATTTCATATAATTTTATTTTTTTTAAAATCGGGGGAAGGGGGCATAGAATCGAAACCGCAAAGTCAAGGTTTAAAGTCCGATACTTTCCTAACGAAACACTTCAGGAATTTGTTAGGTCGAATTTTAAAATAGCGCATGAGAAAAATCAGATATACGTATTTGAAGTTTAAAGGGGGTTCTGCACCTATAGGTCGCTTAGAGGTGGGAGCACGTAGATATTCGACACATAGATTATAACATATATTTTTGGACACTTCCATTGTCTTCCTCGGAAAATGTTATACATGCAATATAAATTTCATAACAATCGGCTATATTTTAAGTTTTAAGGGGGTTATTTCCCCATAACCCCACTCCTTAGGGGTGCACTTAGAGAGTTGGGAACACTCGCATTGTTTACTCCGGTACATTATACCTAAGCATACACTTTTAGATTTTATATAAATGCTCTACTCTTTCTTTGGTCTTTTGGCTAAGATCTAAGTGTAGTATCTGTTCCGATGGATACTGCACCCCATACTGGTGTTGTCTTGGCCTTCGGGTCTTGATTTGCGCCGGTCAGTGGGTCTGTCCTGTGCAGTTCTGGGAGCCTTCCCAGGCTTTGTCTCTCCTCTTTGGGGAGGAGTAGGTTTGTTGCTTGCTGCCTGAGGCGCCCTTACCGGGGAATGCCGACGGGGCTGCCTAGGCAATTTTTAAACCGACTTTCCCGACCCGACCTTGGATCACATCTTACTTGTGGGAGTAAAGTAAAAACTGGCCTTGTGCCTAACTCCTGGAGAGGAGTAAATCAATACTCTTTCTTTCTATGGGTAAAATAGAAACATCATACAGACGTTAAGTTTTATATATATCCGGTTTGAAAAAAAATAAAACAATAAAACTCCAAGGTTAGATCTACATAAAACAAGTTAGCATAAACAGAACGTAATTAAATGAATGTGCTATCCTCTCATCACTGTTTTCACTTTTCCTTTGGCTCTCTTTCTGTATTCTGTCTAAATTAATCCCATTTTCGGGCTGTTTCTCCAGAATAAGCGTCCAATAAAATAAGAAGGTGGCACAACAACTCTCCCCCATATATGTGGTGTATATTGTGTTATTTCTTTACCTGTATCTAGTCATCGTTTATCCCTTATTTATCTTTGTTTTTTCTACATATATGTCCTGCATCTTCCCATTCAAACAAGTCTGATAAAGCAAACTATACAACGTTCGTTCGTTGATAATTTTGTTTAAGTCACGGCTAAAGTTTTTAATGAGGGGACCGAATATTTCAGATGACACTTGGAACCACGTTCAAGTTATTCAGCAAGTTGTTAACGCCCGAGGAGAAATTATTTGAACTGTACACACAGAAAAGAACGCGCGAAATTTCAACACATCATTGCTTCCTTCAGCAATGTATTAGCTGGCGTACGGGACCAAAGCTGATTGATTTCTATCAATGTTTGAGTCGATCGATACAGGCGTGGGCTGCTGTTGATTGGATTAACTTTGATTGGTTATCGATCGTCAATTCTTGCTCGTCTCCTTCTGACACAATCTCCAGTCGATTTCAACCATGTGCGCGATCAAATAGTAAGACCGGCCCTGAGCAGCCTGTCAGGTGGGAGCGTACTGAGAGGAGCTCTCGTTGGACTCTAATTGGTCGATAATTGTCGGGATGCATAGCGTCCGAGCTAATTAACCGGTAAGATATTGTGTCTTGTTCAGCACTCTGCAAATAATGACGCATCGCCCATGATAACATACACTCGCACGCACACAGATAAACACACATAATACGCTTGTAACTATATTTGTATAGATGGTATTACCTTTCATATCCATTAAAAAAAAATGACGACGCACGATCATCAAAGATAAAATAAATCATTGGTTATCTAGTGTAGCGGTTGCTTAATATTTAGATTTTTAAATGAATTGTTCCAAAATCGAATAAGACTCTATAAATAAAATAATACCGTCGCCGTTGGTTCAAAAGTGCAATTAGTTTTATTCATTTGAAGAATACTTACCTGATACTTATTTGGACACTAAGAATTATAAAAAAAATTCAATTGTTACAATAAATGAATTCAAAGCATAAAAAAGTATATTTTATTCATTTTCAAATATTTAGCTGACAATATCTTTTCTTAAGAAGAAAGAATGAAAGGTAGCTTCTAGCTAATTTAGAAAGCGTATTCTAACCGTAATTCAACATATTTATTTGACATTATGTCAATGGACGACATCATCTTATTTTTCTTTTCGCGAGTACGCGTGAGAATATTTTTAAGTATGTGATTTGTTTTGCTATCTGAATTTATGATATATATTTTTAATGTAAAATAGTACGGATTAAAAGTGTTCAGATAAGGTTTCTTTAACCCTAACCCTAACGCCTTTAATTACTTACGTATTTATATAATTCAATAAATTAACAGAAGTTTACAGCTTGCTTTTTCCAAACCAGGATTGTCAGAGTGTATCTGTTGATTCTAGTCAGGTGAAACTTTGGTAGTTAACTTCTAATCTGTATTTGAATTTATATTGTCTTTATGTACTTTTATGCATTGAGCAGTAAAGCGGTGTTCTTTATTTCAAGCATCTTTGGTTTAATAAAATAGAGTCCGTGTATACGAGATCAGTTAATGATTTTTACCAAAATTCTAACGAACTTGTATAGACCAGATGGTTAAGAAATTTTGTTAATTCGACGTTATCTGGGAGTCTTCTTTCATTTTTGTAACGCCTTTTGCTTCATAATGTGTGAGAGCGACGAGAAAAAGAGCTAATATAAGTCTGAATTAGGATTTAAAAAATGCCATTCAGTTTAAACTATTGCATTTTTATTTTAATACATATTCGATTTATCGTGAATTAAAAAATAGTTCAATATATAACTATAAAAGCTAAGCTAGAGCGACAAAAAGACATGAGTTTGACCCATAATTTAATTGATATAGATAGAGCTTTCGACATCAGGAGGAACTGTAAAACGCATAACTTCCGGTTAGATAGAGGGCACGTTAAAAGAAAACGAGAATTTGGATTGAAGAATATAGTTTGAAGTCATGTAAGTCTAACAACTTATAGACATGAAAACATAGGTTATAGTCACGAAGTGTTATGGTATATTATAAATTTTAAAGCATGACCCCCCAAAAAAACACTTTGTAACTAATTATATGCTGATTCGGTAGTTTTAATTGGGTTTAAATTGCTTCATAGAGTGGAGACTGGGACAGATTTATTAAGAGAAAGTTGAATATATTGTAAGTTCAATTATCATGGGATTTAAATTTTTAAATGCGCCCATCGCATATCTACGACCGATTTTCTAAAAAAGATCGTAGGACGTAATTTAGTTAAGATGAAAGATAAATATTATCAAAGAGTATGAAGTTATTCTCGTTCATTTTAAACACACACGAGAACCTAAATTATAAGTAAATTCTTTAAGGAAAGGCTGTTTTAATTGACTGTCAATTGCTTCCGAGATTTTTAATCCTTTCTTACATTACTAGGGACTTTAGTATTGTTCTTTATATATTTGCGTAAATTCACGATAAGCGGGCGTATAGCACTTTCGTCTGATACATGAAAAGTAATACTAAACAATAGGGTGGTTATAATATATATGTATATATATATATATATATATATATATATATATATATTATATAATTTGTTTCAGCGTAATTTATTCCTAAATTTCGATCGCTGCTTTGGGAGGAAATATGGTATTCATAAAGGCTGACACACATCGACTTTTTTCCACTGTTCTTGTCTTTATTCAATTACGAACACCCAGAATAAAAGCCGGCTTATATAAGATGCGTTCTCACGAAACGGCTGTAGTAACCTCGCTTCAGTTGCTAAGCCCCGGATTTCCACTGAGGTAATTGCTTCCAGACCAGTACATAAAAATGCCGACACCAATCTGTGTCTGTGTGTATGCATGTATTTTATATATATATATAGATGTGTTTGTGTGTGTGTGTGTGTGTGTGTGTGTGTATTCATTCATTGGTGTCCTTCAATCTCAAACGACTATGGAGTTCCGCTCTCCAAAGAGCAAAGCCTGGATATTTAAACCATATAGCAGGCCAACCCTTTCCACCTCGCTAACATTGTCCATCGGAAAGGAATACGCCAATATACATGGTTTCAGTTCAATGGTAGGAGTTGCTACAACCATGTTGTATACAGCTTTGCATGACCTTGGAGAATCCAGCTCCAGAGTTTTCCTCGAGGTTGACTCCCGGAGCCGTACCTGTAAGTAGCTATATCCGCAATTTAGCTGATATTTGAGATTAGTTGTCTATTTAGGTGAGCTGTCTTGTCTGGTTGATGAACCCCTTTCTACCCTGGCTTTTAGACGCCAGGTAACCGACCATCACCCTCTTTCCTATATGTATCTCTGTTTCAAAATGTATGTATATAAATAGCTATTGCATTGCGGACAACACAAAGGGAGTTAATTCAGTATAAATCCAGGCGAAGCCAGGAATCATAAGAGACTGACCGAGTATGAGGATTGTTTTTAAAATAAACACCGCAACAATAGTTTTTTCCAAGCTAATTTCATCCTGAAGTTTGTATAGAACACTTTTTTTGTAAGTATAGAACATTGTCTATTTAAATATGGGAGTGTAATTTGTCGTGGAGAAAATGTGTGCTTATGTTCCACGTGTATATATCTCTTTGCCAAGCAATATCATACGAAGTATGGGCGGCAGCTAATTTTAAGGTAGCTACCTGATGTCATTTTTCCATCCACACAGGTGGCATCTCTGTCTCATCTGGATATAATATATTCTTTACTCCCGATTCCATCAGTAAATCTTCCATCTGACGGATATTCAACATACACAAATATAATGTATATTTCTTCTACCACCAGTATTCTCTTAAATCCCAACTTTTTATTTCTAAATATATTTTTCTTTCTGTCTGACTTCGTTCGGTTCTGTTTTCCCTTCCTCAGCTAATCCTCTCATGTATATTGCTTGTATTTAAAAATAATAATTTTTGATTAAAATTCAACGTCAATTTGACTCCGATGAAGTTTTTCGAAAGAACTGAGACGAAATATAAGCAAGGCATATGAGTTTGATTTTTGTGGTTGTTCACTTTTTCAATAATTTCCAATTATTTAGTCAGAGTTATATCAAATATAAATGATAACATGTGCATAGCTTACTACTGCAGTTGAAGGGCATCTCCGAGCACCAGACACGTCTCTTACTGACAGCAATTGATTGATGCCAGTCGAATACAATTCTGATGATCGATGATCTTTTCGCTCTCACTTTTTCTGCTTTCGGCCATACTGCCGCTTTTTTGGAAATCCTATTTTTAAATAACATTTCTCAGGAAGTCTTTTGATAAAGACGAAATGGTGAAAATATCTCAATATAAATTAATGTGATTGCATTGTTATCCTATCTCATTTTCAATTCATCCGGAGATATATATATATATATATATATATATATATATATATATATATTGTAAGCTATGTAAATAACTTTATGGCAATTACTCAACACAGAGTTTCATCCCGGGGGGAATCTTCAGGCTAAAATGCCTTTTAGCCTTTAAATTCCCCCGGGGATGAAACGCGGGAGCCTCTGTGTAGCTTAATTGCCATAAATATATTTTCATAGCTTACTACCTAGCTCTACTTACGTATCGAGCACTGTTGAAGTAAATACTGAAAATTGATACATAAAAAATTATATCACCTTATAAAATTTCATGTGAATACATGAAATACTAATATATATA
>OY744525.1:84374075-84509075 GCA_963556195.1 Sepiola atlantica | reverse complement strand
TATATATATATATATATATATATATATATATATATAAAAATACATAATTAAAAGGGCCCTGTCGGCGGGGCCGCGAATTCGCCGACTGCAACCCTATGCAGAGGGGTAACCCGCCCCCCCCCCTGTTTGCTTAGGTGGCGACCTGTGATGTCTTAGGACGGGATCCTGGTGGCTGAGCGGTCCGTAGCCTGGTTGCCCAAATGGTCACGTGACTTGCAACACTCTACTTTGGCCCTTACTACGGCTAGACGCGAGGTCGGAGAGGCCCGATCCGATCAATCAGCTAGTCACGTCTTGCCCTAGCACTTATTTTTTTCCAACTTCTCCGATTGTTTCCAATAATAAAATTGATCAACTGCATAAGTTATCAATACCCATTCTAGTTTATAAGTGCTAGAAGGCGGTTGCAAGGGTCAATCAACTTGTGAGATACATGACCGCACCATGGCTGTGTTCCCTGGACGTTTCGCTATTAGTGGGTTGAGAAATCGATGGAACACGGGTCCTTGTGATCACGATCGGTTTGAGTATACCATTCCTGTAGCCCTGTCTTGTCTAGGCGATTGGGGTTCCCCCTTGGAAATTCCCATAGTAAGCTCCGTGATGGGTGGGGGCAGGAATGGTGAATAAAAACCAAACAACTTATGGCTCCTAACAGAACCACAAAACGAGTCCATAGAGACTCTAGTTCAGAACGAGAAAAGGAAAGAAGTGACCAGAATAAATTCCCGAGATTTATTTTGCTGGAAGCTTTGGAGGAACCAAAATTCTCAACATTGTCTCCCTTCATAATTGCAAAGATAATTTCAGCTCATATGACGCCAAAAAACGTAAAAAAACTGGCCAACGGAAACATTCTGGTCGAAGTAGAAAAGAAAAGATATGCTAATTTTCTGCTGTGCATGAGCATGTTCCATAACAAAAAAATAAAATCCTATCCACACCAATATCTAAATGTTTCGAACGGAGTGATAAGGAGCCAATAACTCTCCTTATGCACTTTAGATGAAATTAAAGAGGAGTTGAAGTCCAAGGGGGTAACCGAAGTTAAAAGAATCTCTATAAAAAGAGATAATAAAACTATACAAACAAATACATATGTGAACATTCGATACACCAAGAATCCCTCAAAAAATAAAGATAGGGTATACTATCGAAAAGGTTGAGCAGTACATCCCTAATCCTCTTCGGCGTTACAGGTGCCAGAAGTATGGATACCATGAAACAAAATGTAACGGCAGACAAACGTGTGGGAAATGTGGAGAAAGAGACTCTGACCACTCTATGGATGAGTATAAATGGAAACACACATGTGCAAACTGTGGTGGTGACCACCCAGTTTATGCAAAAATCTGCGAGAAATGGAAGAGAGAAAAAGAACTATTGACTGTCAAATATACCAGAGGCATTTATTTTCAGGAAGCAAGAAAGGTGGTGGACATCACTAGAGGAAAGACATATTCTCAGGCTGTGTCCCCAGCAGTAAATAAAGAAGAGAACAAATACAAAAAACTAATAGAACGGTTACTTCAGTTTTGACCGGAAGACTGGCAAGCATTCCAAAATGCGATCAGGAAAGAGTATGAGGATCCAAAAGTCAGAGCTTATAAACAACAAGTAAAACCCAGACCTCCTACTCAACCGGTTGCCGTTCAAAAACAACAGACTGAACCAAGTGAAGAAAACATTGGAATGTACCCTCTACTGAACCGGTTGCTGTTCAAAAGCAACAGGTGGAATCAAGTGAGGAAAACATCTGGAATTTACCTTCTCAACTGGGCACCCCCATTCAAGATACACCACCACAGACCAAAACAAATGAGACAGCTGCACCTACTGTGAAAGAGAAAGGGATCCGAAAAGATCCCCAAAAAAGTCTCCAGGTAAAAATCCTGAACCGGAAAAAAAGACAAATCACCTCGGAAGCCAAAGCCAAAGCCAAAAATCCGAGTCAACTTGACTCAAAACCGATTTGAGGCTCTGGACATGATGGAGACAGAGGATGAAATTTCCGAGTAAGAGTCGGAACTACACTCTCCGACGTAAAAGAGCAGGAGAATGGGGTACCCCAAGGAAGTATCCTATCAGTGACACTCTTTAATGTCAAGATAAATAATATCGTTAAAAACCTTGACACTGCAGTCAAAGGATCACTGTACGTGGATGATATGCATCTGGTAGAACGTAAGGTGCAACTCACTCTAAATAAAATCAGCAAATGGACTGAAGAGAACGGTTTCAGATTCTCTGAATCAAAGACGAGGTGTGTTCATTTTTGCAACTTACACAAAATGCATAACGATCCATGCCTTAAACTGGCCGGCAAGGAGATACAAACGGCAGATAGGTATAAGTTCCTTGGAGTTAATTTTGACAAAAAGCTGTCGTTTATTCCTCACATAAAGTATCTCCGGCAAAAATGCAACAAGGCAATTAACCTATTGAGAGTGATAGCTCACACTGACTGGGGAACAGACAAAAATCCTTACAATTGTTCGGTGCAGTTTAAGTAAGGTCGAAACTTGACTATGGAAGTTTCATTTACGGTGCAGCAAGACCATCATATCGTAAACAATTAGAAACTATCCGTCACCAGGGACTAAGACTTGCATTGGGGGCATTTCGCACGTCCCCAGTGGAAAGTCTATATATTGAAGCTAATGAAGGTCCTTTACATATAAGGCGAGATAAATTGGCACTACAATGTGACCAAATTATTATCATGTCCAGCAAATCCTGCCTACGATCTCACATTTTCCTCTCAATATAAGACTTTGTTTGAGAGAAAAATCAGTGCCATCAGACTTTTCCGTTACCGCATCGATGAGTTAAGAAATAAACTGGAATTGGACTCAAGTCTCCTCCACGAATCAATAATTTCTAAAATTCCACCATGGGAATTAGAACAACCTCGATTTAGCAACAGCTTCAAAGAGCCAAACGAATCCCATTTAATTTCAGGAGGAATTTGAATATATAAAACATGAAGATTCCGACTACAAATATATCTATACAGATGGATCTAAAGAATCGAATAGAGTTTGGTGTGCGGCTGTCTTAAATAAGACAGAAATGCAATATAGAATAACTGACATTGCATTAATTTTCACCGCAAAAGCTGCAGCCATATACTTGGTATTAAAGATAATAGAATATAGAAAAGTAAGGAGAGAAGAGGTTATAATAACCAGACTTAGTATAGGACACACGCAGATCACTCATAAGCACTTATTGGAAAGAGAAGAGTCTCCAATGTGCATAGCTTGTCAAAAAGCTTACACAGTCAAACACGTATTAATAGACTGTCAAGATCTGCAGCAAACCGGAAAAAGTATTACGACTCCCCAAATTTAAAACACTTGTTTGAAAACATGAATGTGACCAAAATTTTAGACTTCATCAAGGAAGTTGGACTGTACCAAAATAATTGATTGCAAGTTCCTCATTTTCACCTTTCATTCTCTTCCAAGACAATGTAAAATAATTTGAATTTTATTGAGAACTTTATTCGGCATTACAGAACCCATAGTTGGTTGCTATGCCGTAAAACAAACCAAACCAAACCAAAGCAAACATGATTAAAAAGGCATTTAACTTTAAAACTTTACTGTAGTTTCACAGTTCTCATCGATAACCAGAAGTGTGTCATTTTGTATCAAATAAGATGACATGTTCTAAAATGTAATATTGAGTTACATTCTTTCATTGTAGCATGTTCAATTAAACGCGATTGATAGTGTTTGCCGATTCAATATATTATCTAATTGTCCCTATTTGCATGTAAGTTGATGTATTCTTTTTGGAAAGTGAACCTAAATTCGTTAAAATTCTTGATGAACCGTAAGATTGAGAAGTAAATCTCGACGCAAGAAAGCATCCTATCGCAAATTGCAACAAACACGCATGCTAAAACAACACTTCACACCGGACTCTGTTCAATCGTACACCACAACAAAAGAATACATATCAGGTCAGAACGAGGTTCCATAGCAAACTGATTCGCAACTAAAAACCGGTTAAACTTAGTATAGTGCAAATCACTTGAGTTTCATTCGTGTGTTAGCATCATTTTGTCTGATAACGCATGCGCTGTCTGAGTCCAATATTGGTGCAACGGCATTCGCCTCGCACTGCTTTGTGGTTCACAATGAAACACACGAACTATAATTACTTTGCTTCGCCGAGGTAGGTCTGCACTAAACGTGGACTAACGTTTTCGACACCATCAATCAGCTTCCGGTGTGGAGATGCGCGAATGGTGTTAAAATAAAAGTGCCGACTGTATTGTAAACTGTTACATTATCATTTTGAAACATTCTTTTTAAATTGAAATATCAAACTTGTATAGGGTGTGGATAATGGTAGCTTGAAGTGATCACCTCAAGGATGGAGCATCGCAGATTGTCATTGGGGTTGCTGAGGACTTTTTCTGGTAGTAATTTGCGGAAATCCACTGTAGGTAAATTGTGTTTTGTTAGCTGTTGATAAACTGTACATTTAAGATAGTATTTCTCTTAATGCCTATATCTTACCATAATATTACTGTTGTCACAGTTTGCGTTTGTTCTTTAGTGACGTGTATGCTTGTTACCCATTGGTATGAAGAAGATGGAAAATAAGAGGAAGAAGAAGAGGAAAGGAGAGCAGGTAGAGGATGGATACAGTATTGCGGTCACCGTTTGCATTGGTTATGTTTTTAAAATAATATTTTTCACGGAAGGTTGGTTTACGATAGTCAAATCTCAGTTATACGAAATAAACATTAACAAACATATACCAAAGTAAAAATTAACGGAACTTTGGAAGATTGTGATTATTTTTATTGTTCATTTACTTCGACCAAGAAGCTTTTATCTCTTATTAAAAAATTCTTAGGGCATCGATTTTAAATACAATGCAATTTAAACAGGTGCAACGCATGTGTATTATTTTTGGGAGCACGTTCTATAACGGGCATTTAACTTGCGAGTTTTAGGTGTGGTAGTGTTGGAAGAAAGGGTTATTTTACTAATAGAGTTTTCGATTTTAGAATTTTTATAGTCTATATATAAAGTTATTTGTTTGCTCACAAAGTCCTCTGAGGGTTTTAGAAAAAGACACTCATCACCATCTAAATGAATAAATGCGATTTAAAAAAATCTATCACTCCTATATTATCATCAAAACAATAATACAATACACTGCTTTCAAATACTGTATATATCGTACTTAAGAAACACATAGAAATTCAAATATCTGTCTAATTTGCATAACTTCTTTTTTAACTGTCTATAATTAATGTTTGCTGTTATTCATTTATTATTATATACTTTAATTGTCTCTATATATCTACAAAAGTTTTGTGTAAATTAACAGTTAATTATGTAAGTAATTATATTAAAAAATATACGGAAAAACATTCTTAAAATATCAAGAGGGATAACTTAGATGAAGCAAGCTAAAAAGATATACTTGTAAGGGGAAGTGATTGCTCTCTCTCTCTCTCTCTCTCTCTCTCTCTCTCAAAAGAAGATGGGACCCCTTTAAAAATAATAAAAAAATAAAATTTGGCGTCGTCATCACTACCTGTCGCTTTTCTCCCTTTTCTAGCGCCGATAGATTTTTTATTGCCTTATGATTTATTTACGAAATAAAATATGAGATAAAAACGTCTTTTACTTAAAATAGAAATCAATAAAATTGGACTTTTTGTTTAAATTATAAGCTTTTTAAATTTAATGTTTTCTTAATAAATTTCCCGCCGCCTCTCCCAATTAAATAAATTAAAAAGAAAGGCAGGCTGACTATTTTAATTAAACCCTACTCTTTAGAAAAAGGGGCATTTTTCCTTTCATTTGGCGTTAATTCCTATTTCCGTCACGTAAATTATTTAAAGCGAAATAATTTTCGGCATTACTCAATAAGTAAAATAGGTTTCGACATTACCTTATATCTATATTTATTTTTACTTAAACCATGTTTTAGTAAAAAAACAAAAAAAAAACAAAAGAAAATATTAAAAGCCTTAAGTTCTATCAATTTTCATCGTACACGTAAAACGCCCAAATAAAAATTAAATCGGAAATATATAGTCGCCATCTAAACAAGTCAAGTAAGAGGCTAGCTAAGGAAGAACGATTACTCAGGGTTATGAACATGTCTTTTTTGATTAAAAATGATGAAAGGAAGTACGTCGTTCTTCATCAGCTTGCATACTTCTATTTTTTTATAAAGACGATGACTATATTTTTCAGCCCACTTTACATTACGGCCTTTTACGTGTACAATAAAACTTGTCATACCATACTCGGAAGCATACCTTCTCTTTCTATGGCGTGATGCTCCCAGGTATTTCCTCTATCTTGGAGGGGGTATTTCCGACAAAGCATCCTTTTTTTGGTGTGCTTGTGGGGGCGGGGTGCTCCGACGTTTTACCTTCTCCTTTGGGGTCGTGTGGTATATTTTAATTCCTCATAATACATTCTTTCCGGGCATTATTTTCTCTTTTAGGAGGAGAGGGGGGCAGTATAATATATGTTCGTTTCTTCTATGATGTCATCCTCCCAGGATGACTTTCTCTCTTTTTTAGGAGGTCGGGATAGTTTACTATCTATTCTGTGTCGTGATATCATCCTCCCAGGCATTAACACCTGTTTGTTCGTCATGATCTAATCACTTAGTCATTATTTCTTCCTGTGGGGGGGGCGTCAATGTATGCAGTTTGTTCATTGATATGTTCCCGACCTAGCAAAAATATACGACCGGAGAGAGCATATATTTGCTAGTATATTCATATATATATATATATATATATATATATATATATATATATTCTGAAATTACATTACCGAGGGTATTTGGGGAAGTATATTTAATATTGACCAAAGTGGGTATAATACTATTGTGGGGTCTGCGTTTTCGCTTTACATTCATAAAAAACGTTTTATATTAATTTATTTTATTTATAACTTGAAAAGTATAGAAATCGCAAAATAAGAGCAAACATCTTAAGAGGTTCAGGGCTTGGAGCAGAAGTACATAGGGATCTGCATCAGTTTTAAAGACTATAATTTGACTGAAATGTATTGCAGTTAATATCACTTTACTTGAACCCCTTCTACTCTATCAATTCTGGATGCATCCTTGTGTCTCACTCCCCTTAAAAATTGAATTTTGTAAAATGTAAAAAAAGTAATATGATGATATCGTCAATGCGCAAAAAGGGAACATTGCCACTAATTCAGTACCAGGAAACGCCGCGTCTTCTTGCTAGTAGTGATAAAACGAAGGCGAGCGGATATATTTATGTGTGATGTTCTAATGGCATTTTCGGTCAATGTGTAATTGGGGTGAATTCGGTGGCAACATAATAAATGTGTACGTTCTTAATTAGTTGATCTCTTATGTAGTTACGGAAATTATTGGTGACTAAAGTTCGTTTGATGTCAGCTATTACCTGATTGAATATTATCTGTGCAGATGAATAACATTTAGCGCAGTAAATGAGAATTTAATATTTATGGTAGAATTCACTTTGATAATTGGATTTGTTCTATTGGTAGGTGGAACATTTGTTGATATTAGATTTTATAAGTATATCAAAGGGTAGAGTTTTATTATTATTCATGGGTGAAGTTGAGTACGTATTTTTTTTTCCAAATGTGTTTTCCTTCAAGTTAAAACTAACATATTTTACTACCTGTCTCTTATATCTATCCATCTGTTTATATTCTGGGAAAGAAAGAGGCCAGAATGAGACAGTTTAAGGTCGAAATAACTCTTTTCCGTCTTACTTTGTTTTTTCTGTTATTATGTATTCTACCATATAGGTTCTGTACGCTAAATACATTGAGCTCTCAAGTTGGAAATCTGACGTTTGATATATATTTATATCTCTCTATATTTGATACTAGATTGAATCTTTCATTCAGATGGAACCTTTGCTTTAACTCTTTACTGCAGTTTCACAGTATCACCAGTTATCAGAAGTGTGTTTACAGCTAGTATCACTCATGAAGATGAAACCGATAGAAAAAGATGTATCTTCACACTTGGCCATGCATTTCGTATTTTTTGTATATAATATTAGTTGTAAATTATTTGTTCACTAATAGACAATTATTATTTTTATATAATATTAGTTGTTATTTGTTTGTTCAATTTAAGATATTTTTTTATTCTACAATTATTTTATCATATAAACTATGGAGCAAGATAACTTACGCACACAAGTATTTTGTTTACTTGTTTACGAAACAACTTCTCCTTTATATGTCTGCATTGAACTATGAATTTTTCCTTTTTTATTTAATACACTTATTTAGTTTTTGACATTTATTATTTCCCTTATTTTGTCTTTTAGTCCTCACATTTCATGAGCGATGTTTCTGACAAAGGAGGAAGAATTGCTGTTTTCTGGGGCATCTATCTAACTTATCGTTGGCTGGGTTTTTACTTTGAAGTTGTATTTTTTTAGCTGCTTACATCAAGTGGCTTCATGCCTTGTCTGGAGCGATTTTCATTTAAAAAAATCCCCCTAAACATAATTCCCAGTTTCTACTGTTTAGATTGCAGGATTTCTAAATTGATATTCGAAAAAGTTCCTTACACTTCAACTTCATAGATTTAAAAGCAGTTTTTAACACCGAGGAGAGGCGATACAATTTATAAGAACATGTTTAGAGCGATTGTAGTTAATAGCAAAATAGTAGACATGCGTGCAAAGATAAATAATGTACAGTCGTTATTAACGGAATATTACACATTGGTTTGAAGTAACTGTGAGGGTACACCAAGGTTGTCTATTGTCCCCTGTCCTATTTAACGTTTTCTCGGAATTTGTGATGAAAGAACTAGAACGTTTGCAATCTAACCTGGTGCTTAGCAATTAGTAATCTCCTAATATTAGTTTATTCTGATGTTGATGAGACCATGATCCTTGCCGCTGTCTGTAATAAGTTGAAGATCTCTACTTCTGAGATAGAAGTCTGCTGAGAGAAATGACAAATGCAAAACACTTTCCCATCTGGCGATAATATCTGAATAGACAACGAAACAGTAGAAAAACCGAAGAGTTTTTGCATCCTGGCTCAGTTGTTTAACGAACCACATCTGACATTAGAATACGAGTGGGATGAGCAAATTCTGCATTTGAACGACTAAAAAAGGGTATTGGTCAAGAAAGACATGTCCACACCTATAAAATTAGAACTTTACAATGGAGTAATAGTTCCCATTGCTCTATATGCAAATGAAACATGGACTATACTGGCAGAGTAGGAAAGGAAGCTCAATGTATTTGAAATGAAATGTTTAAAAACAATCTCTTGATTAACTCTGTGAGATAGAAGAATACATCATAGAGAAGCTTACTATTAAAACATCCATCAACGATGATATTCGATAAACGTAAATGTGGTTTGCGCATGTTTCCTGCTTACCAGACTCAAGCTGTGTAAAGAAATATACAGAATATTTATTTGAAGAAAGATCAAGAGAACGGCCACCAAAACTGATAGGTCGACCAGATAAATGTTGAGACTTGTATGCAGCTTCTGGCAGCTGAAAGATTAGCGATGGGGTATTATAAGTGGTGAATTTTTGTTCTCAAGCATGTGAAGATGCGCTATAAAGTATGTACATAAGTCCACCAAGTCAATTAGAGATAATCATCGGTTTCATTTTTTGTTCCCATGAATATAGCTATCGCATGTGTAATAGGGCTCTTAAATTTTCATAATCATTTTGATGACTATATTTTCCTCCCACTCGTGGTGTCGTCTCTCTAGTAGCGGTAATAAAAAGTTACAACTTAGCGTAATGTGTTGCTCTTCATTAAAATGCAAATCACTTAGCAGTTGTGAAAATGTAAACAAACATAAGGTCTGTAAATTCTATTACGTTTTAGCAAGCGTAATGGCGTAATAGATAGATTCCCAACTGCTGACCAAACACTCTGTCTTTGAATCACAGCTTCAACCACCCGCCACTTCGAGCCACAACAAAGAGCCGTGATATGTCGGAACAGCTGTCTATGGATATAAGGAAACTTTACATTTAAGATTTTCCACCAATCACTATAACAATATATGATGAACAAAATAGAAAACAAAAATATTAGTGTCATTTTTTTTGGTTTTCATTTATTTCCTCGCATGGAAAGTGACATGGATTCTTATGAAGTTAAGTTACAATGAGATCCTCAACACTTTATCACAAAGGCATTACCATTAAAGTTGATATTTCCTTCCAGACTGTATATAATGCCAATATTACAGGATATATAGACAATTAAACTATAGAATCAAACTAACACTTACCGGCATAAAGGCCTAAACTGGCATCCATCTCATAGAAGAATACTTATTCGAATGAATGAACATTTATACACTAGAATGGCCACTTATGAATCTCAGCCAATCAGAACACAGAGAATGGACTTTCCCTTCTGAGCATAATGGAACATTCTAGCCTTATTATAAACCGGCATTTTGATGTGCTTGGCAGTCTGACTTATCTTGCTGCTCAACTGGTTATACAGTTGAGCCCTAAGCATCGACTCTATAGAAACTTAGAGTATATGAAAACATAAAAATGAATTTTAAACCTCACGAAAGCTAAAAGAAAAATAGCAAAGTACCCAACAACAGACTACGTAATATGGCCAGTAGTCTATTAGTTGATAGCAAAACATCCAGAACAGTAGGAAATATTTATTTGAGGCTAAATATATAAAGGGACCTATAAAGTTGATGAAAAATTGTGTAATTGTCTATTAAAGTAAATGAAAGGTTTCTATCTCGATGAAAATAGTCAATTTAGGCACTGCTCTGAATTACCAAAAGTACCAGCATCTGCCGTGGTCAAGAATTTAGGTTGAGGACACTTATTTAACCAAGTATCTAACTGCTGATAAATGTTCTTAAAAGTATCGAGATGCCATGTTTTCCCATGACTTGAAATAAAATAAACAGTTTCATGGCCAAGAAACTTACAAACTTCCTGCGAGATCAGTTTTGATAATGTTTGTCCAAAGTAATTCTAGTCCTCCCAAAGCGCAGACGTGAATCCACTGGATGAAGCCATTTGGGACACATTAGAGCAGCCAGCTACATGACCTACAACCCCAACATTGATTCTCTTAAATGGAGTGAAGAAAACTGTCGAAAGACTTTAACATCAATAGTTGCGCAACTGTCCAATATCGTAGTGATGCAGTTATAATAAGAGTGGCCATATCGAATACATCATTGATGCTGACATTTTCTAGGAATTGTTTCATTTATTCATTAGTTCTCACATGAGTCATTATCAGTGATTGCTAACTGACTGAAACAGTAGTTCAAGTGACAACAAGTCCCATCACATTAGCAGTACTCCTCACTTGTTTCAAATAAATGTACGTTCTCGCAACAGCTGTGTACCATTGCGTTCTTCTTGGTTTTCTCTGGAATTTAAGTAACAATAAGCCTACCCAGAATTCCAGCACTCTTTGTGCCATTCCAGTGGCGATCTGGATGGTACTCTCCCCCTCTCTCTCTCTCCTTAGCCATTCCATCATCTTTGACCTACACGACCATTTTTTGCATTGCCACACCTATAATATAAACTGAAATTCAGGGATTTTTTCTTAATTTGTGTCTAAGGACTATCGAACATATTTAATGCAAATCTGAAATATTTGAATTTTCAAATGGAAAGTTGTGCTAATATTATGCATCCTAAACCCTTTTTAATTACTCCCCCCAAACTGCAATTTGGGGAATGTTTAATTAATTAATGTTTAATACTTATTGCAATATTACAAAAATCGGAGTTATCTGAATTTTCACGAAGGTCTCCTACTTTCTATTTGTGTAAAACTATATTCAGCTAAATATAACCCACATTATCAACCCTTCTGTATAGCAGCTGTGTTAAAAATCATGATTAATTATTTTATACGTTAATGCTATATATAGAAATATATAAACATATACACATACCTAATTTTATGCAAATATAGATGTCAAAATACAGATCTAATTGTGTATAATTTCGATTATTTGGACAACTGTTCTCATCTTCAGTGTTATCATAACGTTTCGGCCGCTGTTACCTTCGGCCTCCTTCAGGTGTCTCTTTTCGAACTCGATAATATTTCTGTTGAACTCGGGAATCTTGACGGAATTTCGAACGGAACTCTTTATTTAATCCATGGGAGTAGTGTGCTTTCGTTCCATCAGTCATTACTGGGAGAAGTCATTGTGATGATAACACTCAAGATGAGAACAGTAGTCTGAATAATCGAAATTTTGCAAATTATCAATCTTCATCTAAAGAATTCAGAAACATAAGATCTAATTGTGGGAAATACTTAATTCGATTCTTCTTCTAAATGCTCCCTTAATTCATCGTTTTTACGATTATTTCTGAATTCATGTAATTCCATCTTATAACGTTCTATGCTAACACTTTTCTTAATCTGACCTACCAAAATCCACCCCCCCCAAATAAAATCGAGTGCGAACGCAGACCCCAAACTATATCGAAAAACCAGTTTTGATACATATATTTCTTATGTTTCTGACTTGGAAATTAATTAAATAGGAATTACCCGCCCCTCGCCCCTCCCGTTTACAAAAATTCTCCCAGACAGACAGACAGACAGATAGACAGAGAATCTGCTCGTTATATTATAAGTGACCTATCAAAAATTATATTGCTCCATTAACAAAGTAAAACTTCTGTTTGTTAATAGATCTCGTTTTTTAAATCTGCTTTAATACTAAGTTGGACGAAGCGAAATAGTATGAGAGTGGTTGTCTGTACATAGTTAATGTCGTACGGGTAAACATACAACGTATTGAGAAATGCTATTATTGTTATTAACTAGTGCTGTGAGACTTTCTTTGTCACCGAGAAGCCGGACATTGAACATTCACCAGGCGCCATTGACAATACATCAATAAATTAGTCGTTTTCATTCTGCAAAAGATACGTTGGCGACATCTCGAAACGATGATTTCTTTGATTTTTGTTCAATTTATTCTGCACCTATTTGCTGTGCTGCTTTTTATCTCGCTGTAATAATTGGAGTGTCTGAAGATTATTGTCTTCGGTAGATGGTATTTTGTATTTGGGATAAAGGCTTAGAACCGTTAAAGCACACTTGTAGGAAGTGGTTGTCTGTAAGAGTCAGAGGGGCCAGGTTTTTGACAGGTGTGTGGAAGCAGAATTAAAAATAAAAGATGTGAGCTACGTGACGTCATGTATGTTGGGTATTTTTCGACAGTTTCCGTGGAAGATAGTTAGGAGGAGACGTCTTGTGTTTTAAATGTAGCGGTATAAATAAGCGTCGTTTCTATAGACATTTGAGCGATCATCATTTTTCAATGGGAGATGATTTGAAGAAATGTTCTCATGGATTATTCAGCTTCTCTGGAAAAGCAATTTTTCGTGGCTGCTCTAGATAACTGGCAGATAAGAAAGGTGGGAATAGAAGAACCAAATAAAAGAACAAGCACTTATTTTAAAATAGTCACAGAGTTTAATGGAAATCGCTCCAGACAAAGCATTAAGCCACTTGATGTAAAGAGCTTAAAATACCACTTCAAGATCAAAATCTAGCCAGAGATAAGTGTTACATGGATGTATTCCGACACAGAAAACAGCAATGCTTGCCCCTTTGTCAGAAACGGCTCTCATGTGTTACGTAGCCGTTTATTAAAACACGTTATTTAGTTAATCGTCACTTAATTCAGTGTTCTCAGTAATCTATTCTCATTTTTTTATACTGGCGCCCGGCGCTGTCGTCATCATCATTGTAGTAGGCTGCATTTCGTCATCACGATCATCATCGTCTAGTGCGCCGCATTTCGCCGTCGTCATCGTCATCGTCGTTGTAGTGTGTCTGAAAACAAATACTTTTTAATGCACAGAGAAGAATGTGCAAAAGCGACAGAGAGTTAAGGGTTGTTTATTTGGGAGAGATTATCTCGTCACACATTCATTAAATTGAAAGAGAGGCCCAATTGTTCTTAACTTTATTCAACTTAGGGGAATGACGGAATAGTGAGAAGGTCAGTCGCTATCAACTCTTTTACGAATAAAATTGCCATTTTCCTTTTTTGAATTACATCTCAAATTCACATCTGTTCGTGACAGTTTTCCAAAACGCAATATCGTCACGTCACTGCCGAAGGCGGCACTGAACTTCTCATACTACATTTATGCATGAGCTTTCCTTTACCTCTCATCTGTAATCTAACCAATAGTTCCTTGTTTACTTTTTAGTCAAAGAGCGGACTTGTTTTTGAGATTTTTGTGTCAAGGAACTTGCACTGGTCCACGTAGATACTAAATCCATACTAGCTGATGTAATCGTTCTTCACATACGTTCATCCATTATGTAACACATGAAATATGAGGATTAAAGGACAAAATAAGGCAATCGAGAGTTACGAGGCTACCGAAAGTTAACCCAAGTGATTAAATTATATGAACAACAGCTGGAGGGGGAAGTCTCATCGAGCAAGAGGAAACATTTCTTTCTTTCCTTTTTCAAGAGCAAGATGTCCCAGGCATTATAGCTGTTATAATCACTGTCGTAAAAATAGCCCTGCCCAAAAGTAGAACGCGAAAGCAGTGCCACTATTTAAGAGCTGGTATCTTCATGAAGAAATATGATGATTTTAAAATGTAACTATGTCTTATTTACTTATACCAATGGTACTAGATTTACTTAATTAGAAGTTGATTCTGGGCCATGTTCAGAGGGGAGAAAGATCAAGCGCTTCTATCTACTAAGAGCTAGCGAAAAAAACACTAATAAAATAAATACATTTTGTTGGCTAGAAAGTCTGCAACTGAAATTAAACTGACACGTTAACCAACCAGATATCTTCCCTCACATGGGAGTTAAGCTAACCCTAAAGGAACTCATGTAAATCAGACGCATACACCTGCCTTACCTATGCAATCCGGTATACACTTAACTTAAAAATATCTCAGTTTTTTACCGATGTTCTCTCCGTTTGTATTAAAGTCAATAGTTTGATCTAAATTATATTTAATTAGATTTGAAATATGCTGGCATAAATAATACATGTAATTTTCTCTCGAGTTTTGTCCATTTTATCTTAATTTAAGCTGCTACTGATATTCGAAATAACCTAACTTCGTATGAGTATAGATACAACGAATAAATATTTTTTAAGCTTCGCATTAAATAGGAACACTTTTTGAAAAAAATACATGGGAAAAATAAGGTGACTCGGACGAAAGTGAGAAATTCTAATGTTTATATACCATAAACGATAATTAGATTTAAACAATTTAATATGTTTGATGTATAAAGCAATATATTTTAAGAACAAGTTGTCGGTTTCAAGGAAAGCGATAGCGTAGAAAATTTCCGGAGGGATGAATTCATTAATAATCGAAAAAACGAGGAATTCTTCCCCCATCCAATACACTTAAGATAAATATCATGCAGGGGTGCGTTTTTCAAAATCCAAACATATGGAATACAGCTTGAAGGCTAAATGGAGAGAAGGACGCCCAATAGTGTTAAGATGTATTCGATGTCGCTTCTAATTCAAACCTGACTGATATTGTTCTAGGAACAAAACTCGGACTTTAATGTGAGCCCTACCACTAGTAATCGTTAATTAAAAAGACTTAATACATTGGAAAATATGTATCACATAGTCTATCCTCTTCCTTAATCATGATAACATTATATCAAACATGTAAAACGATATGCCTGTGAAATTATGTAGATTATTCTGGCCTCACACTAACGCATTACTATTGAACAGTTATTTAAGTGGATTGAGATTGCTTCATAAGTTCTGTTCGTGTGTAAGGCTCAAACAAATAAAATTACCCGTTTATTTACTTTAGTCACCATTGTTTTTAGATAATCGCTTTCTATCAGTTAATGTAATTTCATAAAATCCAGTTATAATTAAACTGAAAAATTAAACTCATTTTACACGTCTTCAACCACCATATTCTCCGAACAGCTCACCTACAGACTACAATGACTCAGGAATTTCATTTAAATGGATTAATGCGTATACTTTAAGAGAATAAATCGAAAATGAGTAAGCTCTCTTATTCAGTTCAAAACCAAATAAATTTCATAAATGTTGCATTAAAACGTTTATTGACACGTGAAAAGACGCCATAGATTAAATACATCTGACATTACTTCTAAATAATATTAAAAAAAAATTGTGCAAAGTTTTAACTAATTTGGTTTAATGGTTTTTGAGTTATGATTGATCAAAGAAATGTTATTTCTAGCATAGGCCGATTTTGAAGTCTATTAAGGGATATAGCGCTCTCGCGCCTCCCTTGATTTAAACGCAAGCTTCGTGCTACGATCTAAGTGTAATATATGTTCTGTCTCAGACATTACATTCTCCTTTTCGAGACGGCCAATATTTTATTTCTTATTCTTTTTGGGGAGAGGATGGTTTTATAGTGCATTGCCTAAGGCGCCCTCATCAGTAGGGAAGTGTCGACATGACCGACCAGGTTATTTTTGTAACCGGGGCAGAGTATTCTTTTATGGGTACTGGATTTCCACTATCAACTGACCTTGTGTCTGACCTTGGCATTGTGGTAGGCGTGTAAAGAAACACCGGCGTCGAGCAGTGCTTCAATCAACCGGTCGAGTGAATAGTTCTCTAGATCGGCGATTTAGGTGCCGGTCCTGTTGAGTATCGTGCCGCCTAGCAATCTCTCCGTTTTTGTCCCATGCCAATTGGATGTTGTGTTTGAGTTAATAGAATATAAGAAAAATCGAAGGGCTGGTAACATTACGCCTCGGAGAGAAAAATGTGGATGGCTACCAATTTCTTGGGTGTTTTGTTTGTAATCAATCACAACTTTCTCCGGTTCAATAAAAATGTCAGATGGAATTGTATCGTTGCCATATATTCGAAAATAAGACCTTTTTATTTTTCTAACAAGGTTTGGTTTGTCTGTTTAACGGCATATCAACACGTTTTGGGTCATTTACATTGTCAACCGTTAATTAAACAAAAGTCACTATATTTCCATGTTTCCAAATGTATTTGTGTGTAATTGAATATACTGAATCAGATAGAAATCAGAGGGTAGAACCAAATTAATACTTACCGGTATAATGGTTCCAACTGCCGTGTGCTTGAAAGAAAAGTTCTCGCTTGGATGAAGCAATATATGTGATAAATTATCCAATCATGGGCGAGCAACAAATCAGAACTCAGAGAATAGACCTGCCTATCTAAGCATAATAAAGTTTCACAGAATGTTTATAAACCGACTTTCTGGCTTTTATCCGAGTTTCTTTAGTTTGAGCTCAACTCGTCAAACAGCTAAACACAGACTCTGTAATTAGATTAGATGAGCCAATTCCAGTGTCTGTGACGGTATCCATTAGGTCAATGTCGCATTAGTTTCTAAGTGGTTAACGACACGAACTGACAACGTTGGTGTGCCAAGTTTGAATCCAGTTCGTTCCACAAAAACGCTTAGGATGTTGGCAAGCTTAGCGTGGTCCCTCCTGTAGGTACCTGATTGTTTTTGTAGAAAAAATTCTGACTAGAAAGATATCGGGGAAACCAATGCCAACAATAGAATCGTCTATTCATGTTAAATGAATGATGAACTTATATAATGCCGAAATGCTATCTATTGTCAACGATTAATTAGAATACAAAATTATGATTTCATATATTTACCAACTAACTAGCGTAACTAGCGAGATAAATGGAAATTCCATATCTAACTTATATTTTTTAAGTACTCATATTTATTATGAGAATTAAACGCCTTATTTTAATCATAGCTGAGAAAAATAAAGGCTTTATAGTCATATATTTTATCAAGAGTGTGGATTTATTTGCTGTCGCCTGAGACTCCTACATTTGTGCAGATGTGTTAACGAGACTATATCTATGTTTCCATCCAGAGTGCCTCTTTTTGGTAAGCTGGATTCCACCACGTCAGAAAACAACCTTCGGTCTAATTTTGCCTGCCTGTAGAGGCAATAAAATCGGAACAATATCCGCCATTATTTTTTTCCTTGTGACGTGGATGTATTTTCTGTCGGCCGACTGAAGACAGAAGTTATACTAAGTCTAACAGATTTGACACACAACAACACGAGCTATTTATCAATTATTATTTGCATTCCATCTTGAACGACCATGCGATATCATTTTTGAAAAAAATGGGCGTGGATGGCTGTAACGAATGTACTCCAATTCTGACGCACTATTATGAATCTGTTCGATGACTTTTGTAGTATTCGATACCCTTCGAGAAATTTCTTATTAAATTATTGAATTTCATAGGTAGATTGATCTTGTTCTTCGTTCCATGGCTGTTAGTTATCTCAATCAGTCAATTATTTTTAAAGTTCTTACACCAGAAATGAAATAACGATCAATTAGTAAAATACACCAACGAGATAATGCTTTATACAAAAATGCGAGTTTTTCACTAATCTCCCTATTTAAAACTCAATGTGCGTAACTTTCTTTGTACAACTAAATTTCATTACTTTTCTAAAACTTAATTTGTGCATATGAATGCATAATTGTTTTATTTCCTTATATCTAAACAGCGTTTTGAGACATTGAAATAAAGGAAAAATTAATGTTTTTACTTATTAACAAAATATTAAGATCATGTGGGCACTCTCGATATAGCCTAGGAATGAATGATCACTTCTGTACACTCGGAACACGAGTTCTTTACCTCATTTAACAGTTTTTTATGAAGATTGTCGTTGTATTTTATGACTATCCGAACGAAGTCCCCGTGATATTACTGTATACACCTTAATACAAAAGTATTACCATTATTGGATTCCTCATACAAGTTTTCACAAGAAAATTTGTTTGATCTTGGAATAGGGTTTTGCTTAAAATTTCATCCACGGAAAAAGGGACAGATATCATATTTTTTTATTATATATTTACGTTCAGATTTCACTTGACACCAATTGAACGTGTTAAATGCGGAAGCTTTTATTTTATCGGCAATCTCTGTGACCGGATCGCACATTTGCGATTTTTTTCAGTGAATTCAATAAATGACTTTGCCTTAATCTACATTGAGAGAAATTATTTCATAAATCAAACGACCCGACTAGTCGATTGCTTGATAGAAAGACATTTGAATTGCAAATCAATAAAGACGCAGACGAAAGATCGATATCCGATAGGAATCGGTGGGCGGTTCAATATCGATAAATTGATGGATGAGTCGAGACACAATTGGGCAGCACATAAAAGAGGCTCATAGACTTTTCGCAATACACAAGATATGTGCAACAGAAGTAATTAATGACTTACATAGGACAGACGGAAAGGCAGGTCAAGATATCGTATCAATGGCGAAATATTATAAAGGCAGTAATTGTGCATTGCTATTACCGATTGATATCTAGTGTTCAATGAGATAGCAAGAATATATATATATATATATATATATATATATATATATATATATATATATATATATATATATATGTATTTAAGTTAGGTATGTGCACCTGTGTATATATTTGTATGTACAAAATTCACTTCTACACTAATTAACCGATCATTATTACATTCAGAAAAGGCTGCTAGGCGTAAGAGGTCCAAATATAGGCTATATTTAGTTTAATTTAGTTTATGCAAATGGGTGGAAGTCCTTTGAGAAAATTCTGATACTTCCAATTTTTGTGAAGATTTAACAATAGGTATACGACATCAACCAATAAATATTCTTCAAATGTGATTTTTTTTTAGTATTTAATTTTTTTACGGGGCATAATATGGGCACAGGGTTCTATTTGAGAATTTCAATATATCACAATTGTATTGAATTAGATCAATAATCATTAGACACCAGTTAAGCAAGATTCACTGAATTTCAATATATTTTAAGACCTCTTAAGCTTAAATTAATTTTACGTGTCGTAGGACCGGTATCATTCTAATATATATATATATATATATATATATATATATATATATATATATATATATATATATATAGCGAGAGATTTCGTTCTCTATAAAAATAAAGGAGGCAAGCAAACACTGACATAAATCAGCAGCATCTTACTGCAGTATTAGTATTGTTTGCAAACAAGATAACTGTTTTTAAGTGATATTACTTATGAAACGTTTTAAGTTGGGAAGCAATGAAAAGGTTTGCCGTTGTTTTTTAGAGAAGGATATCATTATATTACATATTATGTTTTATATATATATTCAATCTTATTTTCTCGCTTTTTTCTGTCTCTCTCTCATATATATATATATATATATATACATATATATATATATATATATATATATATATATATATACATATATGAGAGAGAGAGGTAACCCAAAAGTTTGTTTACAATAATCACCTAGACTATTTCAAGCATTAAACAACATTCAGATGCTGAAAATGTCTTCCTTCAATATTGCAAGTCTTTAAATCTCTCCAGAATACTCTGCCACACTGTGTGACACAAATTTCAATCTTCACTAATTTCTTTGAATGCGTCATGAATATAATTTTTTTATAATTTAATATTTTGGATTTCTTCTCATAAAAATGAAATTTATTTTGTTAGGTCAGATAGAAGTTGTGGCCGTTAGATGCTACAACTTCTTTCGAACCAATACCGTTGATAAGCTGAGGTAAACTTTATAGTGCGCTTAGCTGGTAACTTCAAGCATATAAACGAAACTTTACTAACTATAAGCCTAATTTTGGACCACCCTGTATATATAATATATAAGATAACTATTTGTATATTACATTTCCATCATCAATAGCAAGGTATATTGTTCAAAATGTGAGAACATCTAACAGAGATTAAGTATTAGTATTAGTGCACACCCACAGCCATACACACTATATATAAAAACGATAATAATAGTAGCAATAATAATAATAAAGGAGATAGAGCTACAAATCTTGACTAATCACTAGCCTCTCAGTTATGTGGACACCTTATACTAGCATGTTGTCTGAAAGAATCTAACAAACCCATTTGTTGCCCGAGGAACAGAAAATCTGCCGAACTGATCACGTGACACCAAAGGTCAGCTTCGGATCGTTAAAATGATCATGAGAATCTGCAAACGAAGAACTACCAAACTTGTCATGGGTTGGTAGATTATAAGTTGTTATTTGACATGTTGCCTAATTCATTGGATACAAAAAAATGCTTGTGAATTTGCGGAATAGACCCCAACATTGAAACAGCTTTAAACAATAACATAAAGAATTGGGAAACCAATCTAACGTTAGGGGGTGTTACGTTAGGTTAAGTGAAAATCTAGAGAGGTATTTTCCAGGGCGATAGTCTTTCCTCTTTGCGGTTTGTCATTAGTTTGATCCAGATGACA
Source organism: Sepiola atlantica (assembly GCA_963556195.1). Classification (NCBI taxonomy): domain Eukaryota; kingdom Metazoa; phylum Mollusca; class Cephalopoda; order Sepiida; family Sepiolidae; genus Sepiola; species Sepiola atlantica. The sequence continues at coordinate 84,487,716 of OY744525.1, read as the reverse complement.
CATCTCTTACGAAATATGAACTCGAAAAATGATTTAATACAGTCAACCACTTACTATTCATGCATGACCTTAAAGTTTTTGGAAAGAATGAAAACAACTTGATATCCGAATAAATACAGTCAGATTATATAGCGACGACATACGAATGGAATTTGGCATAACCAAATGTGCTATTCTTATTATAAAAAAATGTAAACCCGTCCACTCAGAGGGCCTTACACTCCCAACAACAGATCTGATAAAGAATGTTGACAGTGAGAGAGGCTACAAATACTCGGAAATATTGGAAGCAGATGAGATTGAAAACAAGAAAATGATAAACCAGGTCACAGCTGAATACAACAGAAAAGAAAAGGTTATTCTTAGATTGCTACTCCACAGTCGGAATACAATCTATGCTATCAATGCCAGAACAGTAGTTACAATTCGATATATTGCTGGTATATATTACTGGATGTACATGAATTAAAATGTTTGGACACCAAAAGACGGGAAATGTTTACAATTTATAGAGCTTTTGCAAAGAAATATGTATATTGATTGGATCTACTTAGAAAAGAAAATGGTCGAGGTTTACTTAGTGTTCAAGATGTAGTTAATATAGAAGGTTCTCTCTCTCTCTCTCTCTCTCTCTCTCTCTCTATATATATATATATATATAATTTCTGAAAATGATCTGATTCTTCTTAATGAAGTGAAAAAGGAAGAAATACAAAGAACTGGTGTGAACAAAAATCAATGGTTGCAAGACAGAGGGGAAAATGACTTGGAAAGTAACTACATAGTGTATTAATTAAAAATACTGAATTTAGCCGGAAACCGTAAGTAGATACATGGAACTTTCTAGATAGATTAAAGGGGCATGAAAACTACCTTAATACCTCGGAGGGAAGGAAGGAATACATGATGTAGCGAGGTTGACCTACTTCTCGTCTTATGAATATAATTTCTTCATTCTGTTAACATTTTGCTCAAACTCTTGGCCTGACGAGACTTAGCCGTTTTGGCTATAGAAAAACAATGGACATTTTGAATAAAAGAAAAATGTATATATAGAGAGAGAGATAAATAGGGGGAAGGGAGATTCATATATGATTGTTCTCATGTTTGTGTTAACACTGTTATATAAAAGAGGTCGGGCACACTTACATGCGCCCTAGGAGAAAACACAATTTCATTTTCGACCAAATCGAAGTGGAAATTCCGGCAATTTCGGATCTCTCGAATCGAATGATTCGCGATAGAAAAAACAAGAAGATAAAGAGCAACAAATTGAGAGTTTCTATGCGCATGCCCAGGGGATCTTTAAAAAATCGTACGCTGTCCAATTCTCTTTAGATGAAGGTTGCTTCAAGTTCTGTATTTCCTTCCCCCTCTCTCTTCCCTGTATCATTCCCATTCGGTTTGATTCGCTTTTGATTGTGCGAGTCTATTATTGATCCTCGTCCTTCCTACTCGACCGGGTTTTCAGCCCCGAGTTTCTCAGGTCTACTTAATGTAAGAAGGGGTCTGCAAAGATTTAAACAAAACACAGAAAAGATATACGGAATGAACTGGTCTAATAAGGAGTTGTTGATTCGAGGAGGTCAGATAAGGATCCTCTTTAAATGGAACTAGAAAGATAGAAGGAATCGGAGTTTCACTTAGAGTTGTGATTATGATATTATTCAATACGAATATATTATTTTGAAGGGATAATTTGAACAGTGTTGCAACGAAGAGTAAGAACACGATTGTTGGAAATTCTATTGATCACCGTTCTACGCAAACGCTTACCACAGCCAAGAGTTCCGTTAGGCTGATTCGTGTAAGAAAAATGTCCGGAAAATACCTCTACAAGAAATAATTTAAAAAAAAATGAAACTAGCGAAGGTAAAAGGACACAGGAAGGAGACGGAGGTAGAGATATATTTAAAGCTGTATATACATATATATATATATATATATATATATATATATATATATATGTATATATATATATGCAGCCAATAAATGTTAACATTGACAAAAGATAATGTGCCCTTGTAAGTAACCGTGCTGCCCATAATATATATTACATTTATAATTATCCATTTGATAGCTTAGGAGATTATCCTGGATTCAAGCTGAAATACACACTTTAAGTTTTCAGTCAGACTTGGATATTATATATATATATATGTGTGTGTATATATATATATGGGTGTGTGTGTGTGTGTGTATATATATATGGGTGTGTGTGTGTGTGTATATATATGGGTGTGTGTATATATATATGGGTGTGTGTGTGTGTATATATATGGGTGTGTGTATATATATATGGGTGTGTGTATGTGTGTATATATATATGGGTGTGTGTATGTGTGTATATATATATGGGTGTGTGTATGTGTGTATATATATATGGGTGTGTGTATATGTGTGTATATATATATGGGTGTGTGTATATGTGTGTATATATATATGGGGGTGTGTATGTGTGTATGGGTGTGTGTATATGTGTATATATATATATATGGGTGTGTGTATATGTGTATATATATATATATATATGGGTGTGTGTATATGTGTATATATATATATATATATATATGGGTGTGTGTATATATATATATATGAGTGTGTATATATATATATATATGAGTGTATATATATATATATATATATATATATATATATATATGGGTGTGTATATATATATATATATATATGGGTGTGTATATATATATATATATATGGGTGTGTATATATATATATATATATGGGTGTGTATATATATATATATATATATGGGTGTGTATATATATATATATATATGGGTGTGTATATATATATATATATAGGTGTGTATATATATATATATGGGTGTGTATATATATATATATATGGGTGTGTATATATATATATATGGGTGTGTATATATATATATATATATGGGTGTATATATATATATGTGTATGTATATATCATTCTGATACGATGAGATACGAAATTATTACAATACAGATTTCCAGCAAAGTTGAAAAAATTAGGTATTAAGAACATGAGAGGGGTAAACATCATACAACTACTAGTTATGTTTCCAATGCCATGGTATGCCTAGTTTAATTGACAATCAAAATGATACTGCTACAACTAATAAACACTTAATCCCTTCCAGAATTATTCGACATGATTGCACAGTTTAGCATGAATAGCTCTCAGGATTCCGGGTTTCTATTAAGGTATCAAAAGTGCACCACTTCTTTTACTACTACTTGTAATATTACATCTAATAACAAACATGTCGAGCATCTAAAAGTATTGGACAATATTTCACACCCTCCTACATTTTTGTTATAGGATGCGTCACTACTATTTTGTAATTCCTACTACCATGACTGATACTGAGCAACTAAAGGTAAATTTAATTACAGGAATATGGACGGACTATTTAAGCTTTTAAATGATACTAAAAGGCTCACTCGGTATTGCCCAGTCATTAATTCGAACTCCGGTGTACTTCTGCTCCCAGCCCACAATCGAATATTTATAATGTTCTGTGATTGTCAAGTCATCATTTTTTTTATTTACGTCATTTATTTATATACGTTATTCTCTTTGCACCTCTGCTGCTACTACTTTACGATTTTTACATTTGTCTCAATTGCGTCAACCGCTTTATATTGCTGCCACAATTTTAGCATTTCCTTTTCTTTATTTACATCAATTATTTATTTGCGTCTGCTGCTACCGTTACTACTACTACTACTACTACTACTACTACTACTACTACTACAACTACTACTTTCCCAGTTCGAAACCTTTTACAACTCATCGCATTATTTGCCTTTAAACCGTCTAAAACATTCATTGTGCAAATAAGCAAGCAAGACTATCAGAGTTTTAGTATTATAGCAGTAACATAATCAAATACGCACATGCATTAAAAAATGGTAGATTATTATTCCGGATTTGCATACATCTACGTGACGTTTGAGATTCTTGCAGATAAAAAGAAGAAAAAATGACAAAACTGAAAATAACTAAAATAAAAAAAGGAAAAGTAAACAAGAAAATAAATTGTTTATTTAAGAAGACCAGGAAAGATTTATTAAATGGAGTGAGAGAGAGAGAGAGAGGAGGGGGAAGAGAGATAGCAGATGGTTCTACCTGTTATTCGGATACGAATATCTACTACTAATAAAAATGTTGTATCTGTCTGACGTCGAAGCTTAACTATTACTTGTATTAATTATACATTTTTACTCTTTCAATGCTCAGTTCAGGGGGTAGAGTACTATCTGTTATGTTATCATGAGACCTCACACCCGGCACTTCTCGTCGTATTTGGCCTTCCACTACCTAAACCATTCATTGTGAAAAGAAGCAACAACATCAGAGTTTTAGTATTGTATATAACACAAAGACAATCAAATTTGCAGTCACTTTTTTAAAGTGACATATTATGATTCCAGGGAGAGAGAGAGAGTCGTTTGTTCGACATGTCATTCGGATACATTTCACTTGGATTTTAAACATGTCACTACGAATATATTTTATAACTTGGATTTCAAACATAGTTGCAAGTAATATGACATTAACAACCCTTGTACTACTAATAATACTAACACTTATAAGAATACTTACATACAGCCTACAGAAGTATGCACATTATTGCGCAAGATATCTATTGATCCCAATTCTACTAAAACGCTTGCCTCGGCCCGGAATTTCTTAGGCCTACTTAATATAAGTGATGTTCCCAAAGAAAAACGCTGAACGAAATAAATGAAAGAAATACAGTTCAATAAGGGTTGTTGATATGAGGAGGCCAACGGACGAACCCCTTAAAATGAACAAGATTGAGAGAGAGAGAGAGAGAGAGAGAGAGAGAGAGAGAGAGTTCTGACTCCAACTACTGCTAATACTTATTAAACTACTATTATGAATAAACACCTCCAAAGTATTTCACATCATTGCACACAATAATGCTTGAAGTGCTGTTGGGGTGGCTTCTTAATTATAAGAGTTACTTATGTTTTTTTTGCTAGTATTACTACTACTGAAATTGTTTTTTGCCAGTCTCGAGAGGCAATAGATACCCTTTGTAAGGGGCTTATGCATGGAATATATAGTGACACAAGGATTGCACAATCACCAACCGCACCTCTCTTAACCGGCATTACTTTAGTCTAGTCTCAAAACTAAATCCAGAACGATTGGATGTCGAGATAAGCAGAAAAGACTGGTGTTATTTAGGAGTTTTCCTTCTCCTAGACGAATTGTACAACTAAGTCTTGGAAGTCAAGTATACGCTACATTTTAATCTATAGCTGGAACGAGGCTAATAACATTGGAAGCTTTTCCAATGTTGTTAGTTATAGAACTCGAACCCGGTACGGCGACCCACAGTTCCTATTTGTAACCACTACACCAGACCACATCCACCACCACCACCACCATCATCATCACTACTACTACTACTAATAATAATAATAATAAACACCCAGAATCTCAAAAAGTGTTCGGCACAAAATATTACATTATACGCCCTTTCGATGCCGGGTTTGTCATAAAAGTAAAAATCAAAATAATTCTACTAAGATTTAGTAGTCGTAGTATCTACTAATAAGCATTTATTTCGTAACTGAGAAACTGGTTATGAGCCGTGATTTCCGCAGGTCAACTTAATCAAGTGCGCGCGCGCGCGAGAGAGAGAGAGAGAGGGGGGGAGGGGGGAGGGAGGGGTGGCGATCCGTAATTCTCATATAATTCAATGCAAATACACTATTAAAGAGATTTTCTAACAGCTGCAACCGATTTTGAATGAAGACCACTTGAGATATTGTGCATTTTAGAAAGAGTCAAACGTAAAACTTCTACTTCTGTTGCTGCGAATTCTGCTCGAGCTATTACTACTATTAATACTGCATATGATACTACTATTACTGCGGATAATAAACTCATAGTACTTTTAAAGTCATTCTTCAAAATCGCTCAACATTTTGAATAAAACACTCTTGTGCCTCAGTGGGTAAAAATGATATATGAAATATTTCTAATACTAATCAACATGGTCTTTTGTGAGGTGTGATCGTTTGTCACTATCATGAAGAATACAAGAGTTAATGCGAAACACATTTTCTAACCTTTTGCAAAATGACGAAACCTTTTCAACTCACTATAAATGGTGGCATTCCACATAGTAAAGTTGAGTTCGCATCAACAGCCGCTTTCAATGTATCGGAATTCAAAACGCATAAGCGTCTTTTTCTTGATTTATCATGAAGGCTTTAGTGCCAGTTTCTGAATCGTAAAAAAAACCCACATGTTCTGTCAGTCCCTATGATCGAGTTTAGGCGTGATTTTTCTGCCTCACTGAAACTATTCGGTTTGATAAATTAATAAAAAAAGAACATGAGATATGTGTCCTTTTGTTGGGGTTTAGATAGGATTAATATAACAACTTCAATAAAGATAAAATTGACAAAAGGCAGAACGAAAATTAAATGAACCATGGCTTAAATGCTCTTCTGAACTCTTTTAACCAGTAGAAGTTGTATATCGCATTGGTTAAATAAAATTATAAAAAAACATGAAGAAAACAGCTTTAATTCAGATACCATTGAGATAACGGGAGAAGCAAATGAAATATATTATTGGTTTCGGCATATTTCAAATATAACTGTTAAGTTTGTCAACTTTAAATCGAACTAAAAATTTACTTTAAGAAAAACAGGCAGATCAGTCGTTACAACTTGCTATACAACACTCGAACACACTAATCATAGAAGAATACCCGTTCAAGAAAGGGTCAAATGAATTCCGTCAACAGAACAGTTTTGCATTAATTCTATGTCTCTGTACAAAGATAAACATCAAGATATAATTATAATAAACCGTATGTTTCGAATCCTTATTCCAATTCTGATCAAAATCCATTACATGATTTTGATTAAAAAAAAAATGTCTAAAATTTAAGGGTTAAGCTTAAGGAGCCTTAAAGAGAAATTTAAGTTCAGGGAATCTTATTTAATTGGTGTCTAATGACTGTTGATCAAATTCAATGCAAATCTCTTATATTCGAATTTTCAAAATGGCGATTGTGCCTCTCTAATGCTCCCTTCAATCCGTTAAAATGCTCCAATAGAATTGAAATGTGGCGAATGTTTATTACTGTATGTCTAATAGCTGTTATTAAATTTTCTAAAAAAAATCTAAATCTTCCTAATTTTAACGAAGGGCGTATACTCTCTTGTTATTTGCTTTACAACCCCTTTCGCCCCTAAATGGTAAAATTGACAAGAAAAATTATATGTCGACGTTACCTACTCTTTTATCTAGAATACATATCCCATAATTCATAATGATAAGTTGAATAGTTTAGAATTTTACCAAGCACATACGTATTATTTACACTTACGCGCGCGCACGGATCCTTTTAAAAAGTATTACTTGATCTAACTCAGAATTTGATGTTGAGTAATTCTTTTCTCTAAATCTTTCGTATGAAATTAATTTTGAAAGTTTTTTACAAAAGCTGGTGCGTGTTTGCGTCGGTGAATCTCTCTAAATGGTAAATTTTACAAAACAATAATGTGCTCATACCACTCACCGGGTTACCGATAATATTATTAAAATTCATAATGATCAGTTCATAAAAAAATTAATTAAAAAATATTTGTATATATGCACTCCGTAAATATAAACATTTACAAAAATATAATGTGCCCATGTTACTGACCGTATTATTTTAGAATGTATATTCCAAAATGCATAATGATCCATTCATTAGTTTACGAGATTACCCTGTACGTATATATATATATATATATATATATATATATGTATATATATATATGTATATATATATATGTATATATATATATATATATATGTATATATATATATGTATATATATATATGTATATATATGTATATATATATATGTATATATATATATGTATATATATATATGTATATATATATATGTATATATATATATGTATATATATATATGTATATATATATATGTATATATATATATATACATATATATATATACATATATATATATATATATATATATTAGATATATTCGTGTCATAACGACTGCTACTATGTATTCTACTATATTGCGCTTTGCTATTTTTGTAGCCAATTCACTTAAATTCGAAAATTCATAGATTGTGATATATCTTGTTAAGATATTCTTTTTGCATGACTAAAACTAAAACAAGGATCATTATTTCCATACTATTAGTATGACTGTTATAGAAATAAAGAGACTTCATAATTCTCTATCTAATTTACATACGCGTGTACGAACACACTACGTAACGTAGCTGAAAAAAGAGTTATTCTTTCTCTAAATGCTTACAGATACATTAAAAACGAGAAAGGTTGAAAGTGATAGACATACATTTAATAAGAGATTGGACACTTGCTCATGTTAATTGCAAATTATGGCTAATTAATCGAATTCATTTTTTTCAAACGTAACTCAATCCGCAAATTGGAAAAATATACCATTGTTTACTTTCTCTTTTTTGTTTCATTTTGCTTCTATCGAAGTTCTCGTGAATCAAGGGACAACTGCCTGGGACTAACACTTGGGTCTATATAAGATACATAGATATTCGAATAGTCAGACATAAAGTTTATAAAGAAGATAATAATAATAATAATTTTTCTGTCCCCAATTTACCAGTAAACTATGTTATAGTATTTCATTCTTGTAGTCTCTTTGTCTTACTGGATTCTAGGATACGAGTTCATCTAGTCTGGTGGGGTAACCAGCTACGTGCTGTTACTTCAGGTAACAGTACTAGGAGAAGGTGCACCATTTCTCGTATGAGACTGTATATCAGTGTTGAGGGGATCTTGTTTGGGCTTCGAATACTGTGTTATTTTAAATATTTTGTCAGGGTTTACTTGTAAGGTGAAGTATCCTCATGCCAGGTTATCCTGAAAACCCTTTGTACAGAGAGACCGAAGACATTCGAAGATTGTTCGAGTGGATAATTCAAACTCTCTACTTATATGTGTGTGTGCATGTTCACATAGACTTTTTAAGTATAGTTTTCTATTTGTTCCATTTTAGATTCGTTTTCATTTACAAATAAATATTTCTTTTTCTTGGTCGTATTTATTTATATTTTTACTTCAATGAATCACGAAATTTCAGTCAAATATGAAATAAAATATTAAAAAAAAACACTAAAATATTCTTTCTTTGTGCCAACAATTAGATACAATATTGAAAACAAAAGAAGCGGAAAAAATGACTAAATAGATTCATTGTTTCTTGGCATTAAGTAAATCTGCTTCTGACTAAATTTAGTTTACGTCGGCTCTGAGCCAAAACTATGGTATGAAGTGAAAATAAGTTTTACAAAGAATAGACTGTGTAAATTTACACGGTGTTATTATTTTTGTTTTATCTGCGTCTAAGTTTTATTTTTTATTGTATTTCGTCGACTTAGTAATAATGTATATGCCTGCTTCAGACGTAACAATATTTCATTAAAGAGAATTATTACAATCTAAATATATATTTTTTAAATTCTAGTTATATTAAGTGCATTTCATATTGTAAAGTAATTATTAAACTGTAAAGCGTAAATTAATATTAACTACCTGAAAATATATGGATTTTAAACAAAGACAAAAAAAGAAAGTGTAATGATATCAGACACAAACATGACATTACTTTTTTACTTATCATTTGGCAGAGTCCATAATTTCAAATAAGGGGTCGCGGTCGTACTAACTTATAAACAAGATTATTATTATATAGACTGTATACCATGGTAGACGACGATGCTTTTACAATTAGATTGAGTAATTATAAAAGATAGCCATTGTCAAAATATACGTCTAGTTACAACCCCTGTAAATCATTTTACTTTTCTTCTTCCGTGTATCTGGATCCCAGCGAGAATTACATGAGCAGAGTGTCTTTCCAATAACCACCCGTCCGTGGAACACAACAAAACGCGACTGCTTCCAAACTGACTAAAACAATCTCAATAAATTCTTGTCGAGTCGTACTCTTAAATAATCAAATTCTTTCCAGTTTCAACCATCGTCTCCGATCTTCAAAGTGTTTGTCTCACCGTACACCTTACAAACTCATTAACCCCTAACATTTAAGTAGTATTTGGCCCTTGATAAGCGGCGCGTACTTTGTATAGAAATATTTATATATAGAATTGATATTTAGGTCTTAACTGTACGACCAATTGAGCAGCAATATAAGTAAGACCTCAAGTAATCAAAAAGCCAGTTTATAAGGAAGCTGGACTGCTCCACTATGCCAAGTTGGGCAAGCCCATTATATGAATTCTGATTGGCTGCCAGTCTGAGAGTGAATAATTCTATATATAAATACTGCTTCATTAAAGCAACATTTGCCTATAGTATATTGGAGCCGGCAAGTGTTAATTTGATTCTACATCTCCGCCCTCCCCCAGTACGCGAACGCGATGGTCTTTGGGGAAGAATGAGTTCATTCTGGCCTGGTTGATTGTGAGGGAGTAACCTGGACAATGCCCGGGCAGATTTCACTGCCATTGGTTTAGCAGTGCTGGGTGGTGTTGGGTGCCTCGACGATGTCATCACGTCTCCTCTTTTATGCGGCAATGGGTTACCAAGTGTATGTGAATCTCAAGACGTTGTCCTGGGATATTCAGGCGAAGTACTGGGAATAGAGACTAGAATTACAGATGTTGCAAATTTTCTGATGAATCTGCGGTTTCGCAAAGTGATTCTGCCTGACCCATCAATCCTTATCTGATACTGACGGTTAGGGAGAGTTTCGACAACACGACCTGTTTCTAATCGACAATTGTTTGCACGTTGTATTGATACTCTTTCTCCTTCTTGAAGTGGGCATAAAGTATGCGCTGTGCGATTGTACCGCTCGGCGAGGTGAGCATTGCGTTCAGATAAGCTCATCTCACGGTTCCTAACTGCAACTATCCATTTTACATGTGGTTTATATAGTGCGGGTTGGGATGGTATGAAGTCACGAAGTCGGCGGTGAAGCAAGAGTTATGCTGGGGATAGACCAAGCCTTGGATAGGGGTGTTGCGATATTGCAGGATGGCTCTGGCAACACTGTTATTATTCAATGAGCCCTGGGGACCTGTATTTCCATGAATTATCATCTTTGCTGTTTTTACAGCAAGCTCTGCTCGACCATTAGATTGAGGATATGCCACTGAGGACTGTCTATGCTTCACACACAATGTCTTGGGGAACTGCTGAAACATATTTGAATTAAAAGGTGGGCCACTTTCGCTACTGAGTTCTTCTAAGGTGTAATATGTGTGGAATAGTTTCCGACAAATCGATATTAGTTTTGAGGTAATGGTTTGGACTGGTTTAATATGATACAAAATAATCCATCCAGTAAATCTGTCTGCACATCAAGGTATGCAATGTGTCCGACGTAAAAAAAAGGTCCATAACTATCTGCTGTAAGGGCCAATCTGGAGATCGGATTAATACGAGTGGTTCAGGTGACATACTTGGGGCAATGCTTGTGCATATGAGGCAATTAGTTCAAAATTCACCGATTCATTGACACGGGCTTTCATGCCAACCACGCCCTGCAGAGCTGAGTGTAGATAACGTAGTACTTTTCCTCTGAGAGATTTGGTTACCACGATTCTCCCATCCATCAGTGCTAAAACCCTATCGGTATTTAGTCGATGGCGTACATCCTAGAAGTTACGTATTTCCGGTTCAGTAAGTGAACGTTTGGATGAAAAACCTAGTTGTATTGTATTGATAAGAGTCGTGTAACACATATCATATTTGCCTGATGCACGTACGTGATCAGCTGATAGGATTGTATCGTTGCCTTTAAAATCTTTTATGGCTTGCTGGGTTGCTACTTCCACCATAGCATCTATGTTATCCGAGTACGCTTTTCTTCAGATGAAGGGTGTGTGGAAGATAAGGATATAAGGGAACCTATTGTGGGAACTGGGTTGCGAGAGACAGCATCGGAACCCTTAGGCAACTTTCCTGGGCAGTGTTAGACCGTAAAAAACTACCTGAGTGATTTCTCTTTAAGCTTTAAGAAACATAGGTTATTATCTTGCTCAGGTCCCTGTCGCCAAATACTTCTATTAAGGGCTGGTGGTCTGTTACTACTATTACATTAGGGCAGCATAAAATGAATATACGGCATTTGTCTAATGCCCAGGCGATTGCTGCTGCTTCGCCTTCAATGGGTGCATATCTGCGCTCTGCATCTGTGCAAAATCTGCTGTCTGCAAATACGATATATCAGCCCTCAGGACAACATACCGGTGCTTTCTCAGTGGACTTTATTAGCTCGATCACTAATTTTTTGCTTGCAGTACGTAGATATCCGTGCAATAGCCATGTCGGAGGTGTCGGTCATTGACGTTAGGTCTCTCAATGCCGATTCGAACGCCTCAGAATGGCGGACATTTTGTTCGAGAGTTGTAAGTGTTCCAGCTTTGGCCAGCAGGTCTGCTTGGACAGTATCGCTCGCTTTTCCCCTGATAAGCTGGTCTTTGATGCACATATCAGACAGGTCATGCTCACAAAGGGGACACAAAAGTTGCAGTTCAGGGCTGTTGCCCGGAGGCGGACGAGATAGTTCTGTATTGTCTCAGTCTCACTTTGTGACATGGAGGCACAACTAAGGCGATGAACGATGGGATTCGACCTTACAGTGACAAATGCTGCTATCATTCCTAGTAGCTTGGCTGGGTCAGCGGTGAAGAATTTAGTGTGGGTCTTGACTATTGCATTCTGGACGGATTCATCAGCGGAATTGTATAGCTGTATGTTGACCTGAGATGTCGGAATACCTGTCATTTTAGTTAATACTTCCCAATAAATTCTTAATTTTCTGAATTGTTGGGAGGTCATTTCAAGATGGAGCTGCTGGTGCCTTAGCATAAGGTACTTCAGTAGACAGTTCCCTAGCTTCTTCAAGGATTGCGAATGCTTCTTCCATTGTCGCGATATCCAGCTCTTTCAACATTCTTCTTTGTCAGCTTTTCACTTGAAAATGTAGCAGCGTAAGTCTGAGCTGGGCTAGCAGAGATCCCTGCTTTAAGAAGGTAAAGCTCTCAATCTTCAGGATCCATATATCCTGTTCGTAGCGCCATATAGTAATATTTATATATATAATTGATACTTAGAGCTCAACTGTAAGACGAGTTGAGCAGCAAAATAAGTAATACTTCAAGTTATCAAAAAATTTGTTTCTAAGGAATCTGGACTGCTCCAAGTTGAGCAAGTTCATTATATGAATTCTGATTGGCTGATAGTCTCAGAGTAAATAATTCTATATATAAATATTGCCTTCAGGATATTGAAGCCGGTAAGTGTTTATTTGATTCTATAATTAGTACCCAAAAATACTGATATTTAAAAATTAAATAGTAAATATAATTAACAAATTCAACGTTTAAAAAAGTAATAGTAACTACGGTACTTCATTATAACAATAAGTTGAGCTACCGGTCAGAATATAATATTTCAATCAGGCATGGCCAACCATTCGTATATGCGCCCACAGTGACGCGTTTCACTCTGAGATCATAATACAGAAAAACATGTCTGGTCATGAGAAAAATGAATTGTAACTTTAAACAGGAATTTAAGTAAGTTATGACTAAGAGTATTTAGCTAAGATTAATTCCAATCTAAAACATAGCTATTATTTAAATTTATTTTATTGTTTCATGTGCATCTAATAATTATTATGGCGAATATTTGGTGTGTTTTAAGATCTTATATATATATATATATATATATATATATATATATATATATATATATGCAATGGGCATATGTATGGCTGCCAAATGTCTGTATTGCCATGTTTCAAGGGAATAGAAGATGGTAAAAGTTGGTGCAGTACATCTAAATTAAAAGAGAAAAATGGTGCATATGGTTTACCACCGCAGTTTTAAATGAAATTTAAGTGACTAAAAATGTTAATCAGATTATTTTATCATGGATATTTTCATGGATAATTCTTAATGAACAAAGGTGGTGTATTTTACAATCAGAGCAATTTCAATTCCATGTTTCTATGTGTCCAAAAGAAGTCGTCACGAGTAGATTGCCGCTTCGGATTTTCATAAACAGATGAGAACAGATGATAGAGGGGGAGGGAGAGGGGGGGGAGAATGGATGAGGCAATTGTGAATGTAGATTATTTTGACAGATTTATTAATAGTTTGTTTATTTTAATACGTCTCAAACGATTCATATTTTGAAAAGATACAGATAGTTTTCGGAGATGGATTGGTAAGGAATAGTCTTACTCTCTCTTTTCTTCAACCTAGAAATTAGTTCCAATATATTATATCTGTTAATAATGGAAATTATGTATCTGTCTCTCTGTCTGAAGCCGAAACTATATTATTAGTTTTGATCGCTCTCTTTTTATATTTACTTATCAGCTCCTATATATACGTAGTCCAAAACTTCACCAAACATCACGCGTTTTTCAAATTTACATAATTAATTTGTTTTAAAGCTTCTACTAAATTAATATTCGCAAATGTACACTTATGATTGTTTTTTTTTTCAGAGTTCCAGATATATTCTAAACATATTCTTCGATAATAATCTTAATAAAAAATATAGATACAATTAATTAAATACATTGTTCTTTTAAATCTATATAATTTAGTTACGTAATTGAATTATATTGTAATGGAATATGATGGAACAGCCCGCGTCCACTCCAACATTTCGTTATCCGCCTTCTGATTATTAGGTATAACGTTCTATTTCGAACGCACAGAAAGTTCTATTAGTTTTTTTTTTATCTTATTAGAAATTATGTTTTAACGCACAAATGTATTGAATCAAATTGTTTAATTTTAAAACTAATCAATTAGAAAAAGATCAAATTTATAGTAAAGTTTGATATAAAAATGCGTTAAGTTTAAAATGCTAACTAATGTAAACAATAGTCTCGCAGAATTATTAAGTGCGAACTTACATGACTTTCAGAAAGATAAATGGTTCCATCATAGATATTAATTTTAACGAAAATAAAACAAAAAATTATAGTTGATCAGATTTAATATCTAATTATTTATTTAATTTTTTTTTGTATAACTAAATTCAAGATTTTAGACTGGAGGGTTGGTCATCTATAGGTCTGCCAAATATAAATTTTGTTACGCCGTCTAAACAACTTTCTTCTATTTATCGAAGAGAATTTAAAGATTTTGTTTTCTAAACATATTCACTGTAGTTACCTTTTACTTAATTTAAAATGTAACTGCAAACAACTAGCAAAAATATGCGACCGGAGGGAGCATATTTTTGCTAGTAGTACTAATTTCCAAATTCAATTACAACAAATGACATGTTTTTTGAAAATACTAAAGAAGCCACCTACTTATTATTATTATTATTATTACTTATTATTATTATTATTATTATTATTATTATTATTATTATTATTATTATTATTATTATTATTATTATTATTATTATTATTTGTTGTTGTTGTTGTCGCTTTGGGCAGCCCCCTTTCTCAATTAAATACTGAAAACAAAAATAAAATAAGCATTGCATATGTTGTCTAGACTACACTATCTATACAATATCATTATATAGTCAAATTCTGTTAAATATTTGAGCAAATCGTTCCCCAAATATCGTATTAACTTCTCTTTTCCTAGTATTTCTGAATTTACCCTAACCACATTGTAACATGTTCGATGCTGTTCTTAATCTGATCAGCCAATTCCATATGCAGTGTAGGGATACATTAGGCCAATAACGAGCCTCTCTAAGATGTTCCAGCTAATAACACCCAGGTCTTATAAGTGATATGTAAGTCTCGTGATAAGGTGGTTGTAATATGGCAAATATAGATAACCGTGTCACAGAATAGATTTCAAATATTCATGCGCAGAGAATATATTTTGAGATAGACCCCCACTCACACCGGAACCCGCTGTTTGCCTAAGAAATTCACAGTGGGTCAACTGATAATAAATATTTGACTTCATATCTCAGTCTTATAGTGGGTGGCATAGATGTATTTCGCGTTCTTGAGTGATAGGGTAAGGGTTATTTTGGCAAGCTCTTTGCATCAATAGAAAATTCCAAAATTTAATATTTGGCAAATCTCCTTCAGAACAACAACGTAAATCAATTTTGATCCGCTGGATGCTTCAGTTGATTCATGCTGTGTAACAATCCCTCTCTCCCCCTCTCTCTCTCTCTCTCCCCCCCTCTCTCTCTCTCTATATATATATATATATAGTCGTGTGAAATGCTGAAAAAATATATAACATAAAATTCAACTTTTAAAAATCGGAACCGAGCCGAATCAAGACAGTAGACTTTTTCACATATAAACGGAACAACATTTGTTAAGATATTTTACACAAATAATAAATGTTTCTGTTCAGATTAACAAGAGAATGTAGTCCAATCATACACGATATGTTTTAGCAAAGGAAAATAACAATATGTATTTAGAGACAAGTTAGGTTCTTAGAATACGGTTTTCTTAGTCAGTTTGGATTTATATTAAAATGTATAAAAACGTTCAAAGCTTTATTAAAACGTATCTGATGAATAGATTAACCATGAATAGTTATGGAAAGGTTAATATTTGTACCATTTATTATTATTTACTTTCTTATATATATATATATATATATATATATATATATATATATGGTAAAATGAAAAAGGAAAACCAAAAACTGGATGTTTTTTTATGTGTACATCAACGTTTCGTCTTTATTTATAAGACTTCATCAGGATGATGATATAGGGAAAAGATATCATGCAAGCACGGATACATGTAGGGTAGACATGTTGGGAAGAAAAATAAAATAAAATGAAAAATAATGGCAGCGTCTAGCTGGACGTCCGTACTTGTTAGAGAATGAAAAATGAGTGGGAGAAAAAGGGGAAGGGAGGAGGGAGCAAGGACTACTGTGGCTGGCGATGAGAGAAAGAGGTGGGGGATGAGCAGGGGTAAAATGGATGGCAGAGAGAGATTGGAGGAAGAGGGGGAGGGGGTGTATGACCAGATGGCTGTGGTCGAGATTGAAGGGGAAGAGTGAGTTGGAATGTTTGTGTGTGTGGGGTGTATGCAGGGAAATGGGGATGGGTAGAGAGGGAGGGGGGCTGTGATTTTGGTGGATGGGCGAAAGTTATGGTCTTAGAGAGCGTTTGAAGAAAAATGAGGGAATTTAAGAAGAGGTATGGGAGAAAATGGATGAGAGGGGGAAGAGGGAGGATTTGTCGTGATAGGGTGTGAAATATTTGAAATATTTGGAAAATGATAGCAATGAGTGAGGGATTGGAGTGGGTGGGGGAGGGGGGTGATTGAAAGGGTGGGTGAGGAATATATTTGAAATATTTGGAACATGAGAAAGTTTATTTGGACTGTAGTATTAAAAATGTGAGGGAAAAAAATGAGGAAAAATAAGAGAAGATTCAGGGAGAAAAGGGAAGGGTGTGGGTGAATGGAAGAGTGTCATAAGGTTAGAGATGAAAATAAAAGTTAGCCATGATCAGGCAAAAGACTTTGTTCTGTGAGGATGATCTTGCTTATTAAGGGTGATAGGTTAAAGAAACCATTTCGCTGCTTGATAGTAGTGGAGGATGTGATGAGTGCAGTTTCCAATAATCTTCGCCGAGATTTGTTGTGGATGTGTTTAGTGATTTTGGCTTGTTCAAATTTGAATGCATGACCATATTCTAGAGCATGGGAGAAAAGTGCACTAAGAGGGTTGTTGTTTTTTATATCCCTTTTATGTTCATTTAATCGTTTCTTTAATTCACGTTGTGTTTCTCCCACGTAGAATTGATGGCAATCATTGCAAGGGACAGTGTATAAGCCGGCATGGGATGTGGGTGTTTTTTGGAAATGTCTGGATGTGTTTAAAGTTTGTTTTATGGATTGAGAAGTGGTTTGTACTATTGGAATGCCTAGTTTGTTGAGCGTGTTGCATATGGATGTGTTATTGGAATGCGTGGGTAGGAGAAGGGGTCTGTCTATGAGAGAGGTGTTAGGGGTTTGATTTTTTTGTGTGGTGTTTCTGGAGAATATTTGGAAGGCTTTTTTCTTGGCATTTAATATGAAATGTGTGGGGTATTGCAATGTTTTTAGGGAATTAAAAATGTATTTTATTTCTTCATCTATGTGTGGGGGGCTACATATTCTAAGGGCGCGTAGGAAGAAGCCTATAATTATACCTGTTTTGATCTTGCTATGATGGTGGGAGTAGAAATGTATGTAGTCATTTTTGTGAGTGTTTTTGCGGTGTACCTTAAATTCTAGTTTATTGTTGGACTTAATTATAAGAGTATCAAGGAAGGGAATAGAGCCGTTTATTTCAGTCTCATGGGTGAATTTTATGGAGGGTTCTACTGTGTTGAGTTTATCCTTAACATGAATGATTTGTGTGTCTGTGGGGAGGAAAATTAAAATATCATCTATGTATCTAAAGTATTCGATGTTAGTAGGTAGTCTATATTTGAAAGGACCGGATTCTAAGAATTCTAAAAAGAGGCAGGCCAATACACCGCTAAGGGGGTTGCCCATGGGGAGTCCAAATTTTTGTTTGTAGAATACTTCGTTAAATTGGAAATATGTTATGTCAGTGATGAGTCTAATTATTTCTATAAAAGTGTTGGGGGGAAAAGGTAGGTCGGTTTTTGTTTTCTTTATATGTGTGTGAAGTAAGTGTAGGCATTTTTTTACAGGTACGTTAGTGTAGAGCGAAGTTACATCTAGGCTGTGTATATTTTTATTTTCTACGTTGATGTTTTTTATTCTGCTAAGAAGGTCGCCTGAATTTTTTATGTGGGAGGGACTGATGGTACCCATTAGTGGAGTGAGGATGTTAGCTATGGCCCGTGCGATTTTGTGTGTGGTGCTACCTATGCTTGATACAATTGGACGCATGGGGGTGTCAGGTTTGTGGGTTTTGGGGAGCCCGTATAATGTGGGAATGATAGGGTGATACTCAATGTTTGATGCCCATTTTTTGTTGTTCTTGATTAGGTGTTTGAAAGATTTGTTAAAATGTTCTATGTTTTTATCTATAGTTTTTTGGTCAGTCTTAGTGTATGTGTTTTCGTCGGATAGATAGAGTAGATATTTTTTTGATATATGAATTTTTGTCCATGATTACTATGCCCCCTCCTTTGTCAGATGGTGATATGAGTATGTTGTTGTTGTTAGCTAGGTGTTTAAGAGTGTCTATGTATCTCTTGGGTAAGACGTTTTTTCTCCCACTCATTTTTCATTCTCTAACAAGAAGAACATATAAAGAAAACAAAAACCGACCTACCTTTTCCCCCCAACACTTTTATAGAAATAATTAGACTCATCACTGACATAACATATTTCCAATTTAACGAAGTATTCTACAAACAAAAATTTGGACTCCCCATGGGCAACCCCCTTAGCGGTGTATTGGCCTGCCTCTTTTTAGAATTCTTAGAATCCGGTCCTTTCAAATATAGACTACCTACTAACATCGAATACTTTAGATACATAGATGATATTTTAATTTTCCTCCCCACAGACACACAAATCATTCATGTTAAGGATAAACTCAACACAGTAGAACCCTCCATAAAATTCACCCATGAGACTGAAATAAACGGCTCTATTCCCTTCCTTGATACTCTTATAATTAAGTCCAACAATAAACTAGAATTTAAGGTACACCGCAAAAACACTCACAAAAATGACTACATACATTTCTACTCCCACCATCATAGCAAGATCAAAACAGGTATAATTATAGGCTTCTTCCTACGCGCCCTTAGAATATGTAGCCCCCCACACATAGATGAAGAAATAAAATACATTTTTAATTCCCTAAAAACATTGCAATACCCCACACATTTCATATTAAATGCCAAGAAAAAAGCCTTCCAAATATTCTCCAGAAACACCACACAAAAAAATCAAACCCCTAACACCTCTCTCATAGACAGACCCCTTCTCCTACCCACGCATTCCAATAACACATCCATATGCAACACGCTCAACAAACTAGGCATTCCAATAGTACAAACCACTTCTCAATCCATAAAACAAACTTTAAACACATCCAGACATTTCCAAAAAACACCCACATCCCATGCCGGCTTATACACTGTCCCTTGCAATGATTGCCATCAATTCTACGTGGGAGAAACACAACGTGAATTAAAGAAACGATTAAATGAACATAAAAGGGATATAAAAAACAACAACCCTCTTAGTGCACTTTTCTCCCATGCTCTAGAATATGGTCATGCATTCAAATTTGAACAAGCCAAAATCACTAAACACATCCACAACAAATCTCGGCGAAGATTATTGGAAACTGCACTCATCACATCCTCCACTACTATCAAGCAGCGAAATGGTTTCTTTAACCTATCACCCTTAATAAGCAAGATCATCCTCACAGAACAAAGTCTTTTGCCTGATCATGGCTAACTTTTATTTTCATCTCTAACCTTATGACACTCTTCCATTCACCCACACCCTTCCCTTTTCTCCCTGAATCTTCTCTTATTTTTCCTCATTTTTTTCCCTCACATTTTTAATACTACAGTCCAAATAAACTTTCTCATGTTCCAAATATTTCAAATATATTCCTCACCCACCCTTTCAATCACCCCCCTCTCCCACCCACTCCAATCCCTCACTCATTGCTATCATTTTCCAAATATTTCAAATATTTCACACCCTATCACGACAAATCCTCCCTCTTCCCCCTCTCATCCATTTTCTCCCATACCTCTTCTTAAATTCCCTCATTTTTCTTCAAACGCTCTCTAAGACCATAACTTTCGCCCATCCACCAAAATCACAGCCCCCCTCCCTCTCTACCCATCCCCATTTCCCTGCATACACCCCACACACACAAACATTCCAACTCACTCTTCCCCTTCAATCTCGACCACAGCCATCTGGTCATACACCCCCTCCCCCTCTTCCTCCAATCTCTCTCTGCCATCCATTTTACCCCTGCTCATCCCCCACCTCTTTCTCTCATCGCCAGCCACAGTAGTCCTTGCTCCCTCCTCCCTTCCCCTTTTTCTCCCACTCATTTTTCATTCTCTAACAAGTACGGACGTCCAGCTAGACGCTGCCATTATTTTTCATTTTATTTTATTTTTCTTCCCAACATGTCTACCCTACATGTATCCGTGCTTGCATGATATCTTTTCCCTATATCATCATCCTGATGAAGTCTTATAAATAAAGACGAAACGTTGATGTACACATAAAAAAACATCCAGTTTTTGGTTTTCCTTTTTCATTTTACCATCACGTCGGATTACCTTCATCCTTCTCTTCCCATATATATATATATATGTGTGTGTGTGTCTGTGTTATACACTAATATTCGTGAGATTAAATATTAGCATATATATTTATATATGGTTGTGTGTGTGTTCACTTTAACATATTGAGTAATCGACAAATATGAGAAAGAGATCGTACTTATGCAGTTTTAAAGTATATATATATATATATATATATATATATATATATATATATATATATATAATGAGACTATTAGACTCTTAGGACAGTTCGTCTAGATAAAACGTCAGAAGTATCTCTTGCCCCATCTCCTACCTCTCTCTCTCTCGTTTGGTCACAAGTCGTCTATATAAAGGATATCCCCATGTATCTCTTTCTTTTCTGATGAATAGCGTTCACGGTGCACGGTTATCTCCACATTTTTATTTGTAATGGATGACGTCATCGTTTTCTGAAGTCATCAACTGTGCATGGTTATTCCGCATCGCTATTCAAATGGATGATATGACAAAATGAGTACATCGATCGAGTGTGCACGGAGACAGGATAACAAGATTCACGATAACAAGATCTTAATAGTTTACTAGATCCTCCTAGTCTGTATTTGCGAAGTTGATTTTATTTCATATATGAACGCTGCTAACAGTCACATTTAAATATTATACGCATACCAGTTTTATATAAGTATAAACACCTACACACATAGTGGGTCGAGCACTCTGGTAAGTGAGCATTTTCAGCTGTTGGTTATGCTTAATGTATCATTTAGATTTCATTTACCCTCAGCTTGTGTGAATGGTATAGTGGGTAAGAACTTCCCCTGTTGTCAAAACAGTAGGGTTTCGATCTCGCCTTGGAGTACTTTTCGCCTAATCACACTGACGAGTTGTGATAAAGCTAAACAGTCGGTCTGTGAATGACGCGTGTGGAGTGGGGGTAAAGACCAAGAAAATATTTTATGTGAAAAACACTTCATTTATTTCATATGACCTGTTGGTATGTACTAATGAGTCACTACTTACCAAGACCGAACCCACTCGATGATGACGGTTAATTACATAAAATGTGAACGAGTCAATGCAACGGTTCACCTAAATTAATGCAGCACTTACTTCTTCTACTTCCGTTCGCTTCTTTGAACGAGTCAACACAACGCTTCACCAAAATAAATGCGGCACTCTCTTCCTCTTCCTCCTCCGTTCGCGTCCACCTCCCAACGCATCCCCCCAAATCACGTTTGTTGTGCTTCTTATAGCAGCGACATCTCACATATGCAAATGAGCACACCAAAGCCGTTTCCTTAAAAAAATATTTAAATGAAACTTTTAGTGAATGTGCGTTTCCGGGTTCGCGCCCGCAGCTCTCCCGCGCACCAGCAGCAGACCAAAGGTCTTATCATCGACCGCCGCGGACAAGCGTCTTGGCTTACGGCAGCAATCGGCTGCTTCTCCTGCTCTCCGCTACAAGATAATTACTAGTTCAAAGATGAACCCTATAAGAAGATTGAGGATGATTAATGGAATAAACTTTCTTTGAGTATTTGTAGGTATTGCATTTAGTAATCAGCGTTCAACTGACTGACCAGTTGAGCGACACCCCAACTGAAAAGAACATTAGAAAGCCGGGTTATAAAAGGCTAGAATGTTTCATTATGCTCAAATTGGCAAGTCCATGGTCTGAGTTCTGATTGGCTGCTAATTTATGAGTTGATAATCCCTTAGGAATATTCCCGCTTGATTTAAGCAATAGTTACATATCAACAATTGGTGCTCTTTATGCCGGCAATTCTCAATCTGATTCTACAGTGAGGACGGTGTATGGCATGCATCTGTTGACGTTGGATTTAAAGACGATGCTTCCTCACATGTACAAGAGATGCTTGAACATCGCTGATAGCATTACAAATGAACAAAGGAAAATAATTGACAGTGACAGACAGTATAAAATTAAGATCAAAACGAACTATTTTTTAATGTGACGAATCAAGTTGTTTTACCTTCTGCGATCTTCATCGGTGTCATACTGAATCTGTTATATTTAATTTTTGTTTTTCGTTGGATATGGACTTCTACTGTGACAACCTCCTCATTCAACACTTTGCTGTAGAAAGTGTGTCTGATTTCAGCCATTTGTGTTTGTAACACATTTAAAATTCATTTCCAACGAAAAAAGAAAAATTAAATAAATTAATTTCCGACGAAAAAGAAAAATTAAATTAAAAATGTCAAATTCTGTCTCATATGAAACATCGCCGACGAAAGTTGAGGAGGTCGAACATTTTGATTGTTCTCTTACAAATCATCTTTCGTACCAACTGAATAATTAAAAAAAAATGTTGTCATCCTGTTATAGAATTTAAATAGCCTACATTAATATTCGATATCCTCGACATGTAAAGGATATTGTGTACCTATGTTACATAGTAAAGTGAGCATACATGTACGAAGTATTGATTGGCCGAACCAAATCACGTGATAATATACAAAATACACCTAGCTCAATTTAGTGAGACATAGAGCGAGTGAGTTCTCGCTGATGACTCAATTCGCATTATATTTATAGAATTATATATATTCCGAAGTTTAAATATTTGGGGACCACCTTATTCACATTTTTAAAGATGTCTATAACGGAGAATGGACCCCAACTGAAATGTTTAACGTCTGATTTCAATGAGAGTTAAACAATTGCATGAAGAGACGGTTATGTGATTTTAAAAATGTTATTAATTTTCAGCCATTTTAATACTATAAAATGGGTGCTTTACTTTATAATATATTTTTTCTAAATTTATAACTAAAGTCGTGTAAGCTATTTTCACTATTACACTGTTATTTGATTGCATTGTAGTATTTTAGAGTCAGAATTCTTCCAAGTTTTCAAGAACACATTTTCTTAAATATTACAGCCCCATCATGAAACATATATTATATATATAAGTTACTAGTATGAGAAGAGGTGTAATGCTGTAGTTTGCTTGAAGCATTTTGAGTTAGAAGCTGTAACAATACGTTAATTCGGCATCATATATGGTTTTAAATTTTGTTTTCTTTTTTCTTATATATTTTAAACGACCAAAAATCTAAGATAAATTTCCTGAAAGGAAAATAAAACAAATATGATCGAAGATTGTTTTGTTTGCGTATTTGTTGTTATTGAGTTAAATTAATGCAACACACTCATACATATGTAATACATTCAGTGAGGATACATGAACTAGTTTTAAATAACGCTTATTTTCCGTTTAACTGTACTTAGAACTGTCTAGTAGGGTTAGAGGTTAAAACAGCCGAACGTGGGAACAAAAATATAGCAAACGGAAACCGGATGAGGAGTTACGTCATCAATAATTATGTTAGTGGTAAGAAACAAAGCAAGATAGAGAAATTGGGGAACAGATAAGAATAAATAAAGGCCTCTCATTCTTTTTAATCATGTTCTTTTTAATCATGTGACTTCCAAAATAAAACACTATCTGCTTAAAGAAAACCACTACTCGAAGAGAAAGCTAAATCCATTATATAAAACTTGCTGATCTACTAAATAGCATTTATTGCACTGCTTATAGTGTTCTTGGCATTAGTAGTGATTGTCGTGGTAGATTTTTGCAAGCCATACTCGAATTAACTACTTTTTCTGTTATTGCTGACACGTAAAATTATATGTAAAATCGTGACCTTCTATCTTATTTAATAGCATTAATTCGCCATACGATATGTGGTCTATTATTTCTTCTCAAGCGTGTTTTCCAAATATGATAATACGTGACGTTGGTTCTTATCTTTATTTGTCATATGAAAAGAATTATACGTTGCTTGCTTTTATTAAGGTTTATCCCACTACTCTCTCTATGTGCTGTAGTCTCCTTACCGAAGGCCCCATTAGGGGAGCACAGCACAGATCGTACTAGTTTCTCTGATAAAATTTAGTCTACGTCGTTTTATTTTTAAGCAACAACCACGAAGATTTCTTTAATTAATTACATACCGACTTTTCTAAAAAAAAGGCTCTCAGATACAACGCCATTTGCATTTCATACACTAAGCTATTTTTCTATAACCCACTTTCGTAACAAAGACAGCTATCATAATTGTCATCAGCTAGTCTTGTTACATGTATACTCGTCATCAATGTTCTTCTTCGTTTAACAAGTATACATTTTAATAGTAACTGAAGAAATTTTAAAATAATGTGTGAGTATATATGTATGAAAACGATATTACTGAATTGGCTATATACATATATATATATATATATATATATATATATATAAATATGATGAACAATGAAACTAATATTCCAACGTAATGAAAAAGGAAACCCCAAAATATTATTCATGTATTTATCAACGCATCGTCTTTATTTCAAAACTTCCTCAGGATGATTGGTCTGAAGAAATTATACACAAGTGCAAATTTGTACTTCTGTGTTATTTCTTCAGACCAATCATGGTGAGAAAGTCTTGAATACTTAAATAATATTTTTTATTTTTATTTTTTTAATTTTACATATATATATATATATATGGAAGCATGTTAACTATTTTTCTTGTGTGTATCTGGATTTTTACATGAATATACACTGATATGTAAGTATTTATTTGCTGCTCTTGCAGTCTGTATACATGTAGTCTGCGAAATATCAATATTTTAGCAGTTTTAATCTACCAATATGTTGTTCCAATATGTCTTTGAATACTAGTACCCAGATGTAGCTCCACTCGTGAAATATGACGTCCCATGAAGATAAGAGTAGTGCACGATTAGTCTGATGGACATCATTTTGAAATATTGAATCGTTATGCCTATTGCTATCATTTGTATACTAACATCGCTGAGAAGGATACGAATCGGAAACGTAGTCTCTTCTATGGTTAAAAGTAACAACTTGTGTTTGATTAATCATATACAATGATGGAGCAACATCGAAAGGTAGTAAACCATCGGGGAAACACAACAATTTTGGCAGATTTGTTATCGCCGTGAAAGGGAGATTAATCACTATTGTGAAATGAGGTTATATATTAGACGGGGAACACCATCGGAAGATCAGAAAAATTAACTCAGAATATATACAAAGTTTAACCCATTTCTAAATTAGGCTACGAATTAACACCATATGAGAACATACAATTAAGAAAGATAAGGTACATTATCCCAGAATTTTAAATAATAATATTAATGATAAAAACTAATTAATGTTATGCATTAGGTTCTTATGATTCCCATTAAATTAGTCTATGGAAACATTTTTCCGATATAAGCATTCAACATCCGATATGAGTATAAGTAAATAATCAGAATACAAATTAGGTTTATAAATCCCCAATAACATTCTACATTCTATGGTTAAAATGTATTCTAGATTGTATTCTACTGACATGTTGAGCGTTCAATCAGAGGTCAAACAGCATAAAAAATAACTGTTACTAGATATATAAAAATGCATAAAAGGCGAGTAAATAAAAGTCTTGACGGCATCATTCAACTGAAGAAAACTGGAGTGTACAACACCCGAAAAATGTAAACATAACCTAAACAAAAAATGAGGAAAACAGTTCGAGACATGTTTATGTAAATAATGTAAATGACGATGTATGCATCGTTAAACTTCTTAAAGATATACCCAGAAATATTGTAGGTATTAAATCAGCAAAATAATAATGTTTTTTATTATATATTATTATATACAGGGTGGTGCAAAAGTGGCGCATTGGTTTGTTTAAGTGATAGAAATTACAACATTTCAACTAATTTACTAGGCTTTTCTGATAAATAATACATTTACTTGGTAATTTTGTTGCAGTAGGTTTCAAAAATAATATCCTTTAAATGGGCACCATTTTCGGCCTCACAAAGAAGGGCTCTAGTAAGGGCATTTTCCATTACAGTCCTTAGAATAACTGGCTCTTGTTCTTGGATTTCATGTCTGATATTGTTTTTAAGCTCTTGAATCGTTGTAGGCTTGTTCACATATACCCTTTCCTTAAGATAACCACAAAGGGAAGGGTCAGGGGCTGTTAAATCCGGTGAACGTGAAGGTCAGTTAAAATCAGAAAATCTGCTAATTAAGCGCTCGCCAAACAACCCCCTTAAAAGCGCCCTACTTTGTCGGGCAGTGTGGGCAGTAGCTCCATCTGGTTGGAACCACATTTCTGAGTTGTCCTGAACAGATGGCCTTAAAAAATTTTCAATCATTTGTTGATATCGCTGTGCAGTTATCGTCACCGCAACACCTTCTTCGTCTTCAAAGAAATATGGACCGATCACTCTTTCCGAGGTAACACCACACCATACGGTACATTTTAGTGGATGCAATTCACGCTGATGAACGGTTCTTGGATTTTCAATGACCCATATTCTGCAGTTTGGCTTATTTACGAACCCGTTCAGATGAAAATGGGGTTCGTCGCTCATTATCATGGATGAACTCATTTTGTTCTCTGGCTAATTGCTAAGTGTAGACAGCATAAGCTACGCGTGATTGCAAATCTGTGGGTTGTAATGCCTGTACCAATTGAATTTTGTATGGAAACAGATGCAATTCACGCAAAATTCTTTGAAGTAACCTTCTGGACATCCCAATCTGAGTGGCTCGTCTTCGAGTTAAGGTGTCTGGATTTTCAGCAATGCTATCCTCAACGAGTGCTACATTTTCCGCTGTCCGTACTGAACGTGGTCTGCCAGATCGTGGAAGATCACTGACTGAACCCTGCTGCCGAAATCGGGCCACACGACGATCAATTGTGGTCTGACTGGGAGATTGTCTGACATTATAATGCCGACGATAGGCTCTTTGGATTAAGAATATTGAACGATGGTTTCCGAAGTAAAGTTCAATAATCTTGGTTCGTTGTTCAGTGCTATATTTTTCTATGATAAATTATCAATGTTTATATCTGTAATATTCTGAAAAATAAGGAGAAAATTTGATTAAATGTGAAAGTTGTTACTGATTCAAACTAATGCGTGACTTTTGCGCCACCCTGTATATACTATTCTAAATATATTTTGTTATATATAAGGAAGATGCTAATATTGGTGTAATCCCCTAACTTTTTCTCTAATAGATTTGCTGAATAATGCAGGGGCGTTGATGATTTTTG
Source organism: Sepiola atlantica (assembly GCA_963556195.1). Taxonomy (NCBI): domain Eukaryota; kingdom Metazoa; phylum Mollusca; class Cephalopoda; order Sepiida; family Sepiolidae; genus Sepiola; species Sepiola atlantica. The sequence continues at coordinate 84,459,325 of OY744525.1, read as the reverse complement.
TCGACTTCTAATTGTGGTGTTCTGGGATATGTTTTGACGAAGACATACTTTTTAATCAATACGGAAACGATCATACGCATACACTTTTGTTGAAGTTGAATCCTAGGAACTGATTAATTTTCAAGTTGTGATATCTATCTATCTATCTATCTATATATATATAAACAATGTAAGGTCAGTGGGAAAGAACCACAGAAAAATTCAAACGTCGTTTTGTTTTAATTTGAAACCGATGGTACATATGTTGTTCTGATCCTCTGTGATACACAGACAGACAGATATATATATATATATATATATATATATATATATATATATATATATATATTATAAATAAATATTTATTAAATATTTTAATACCTACCGACATCGATGTTTCATGCTAACGAAATCTTCAGTGTAGGAACTAATTCTCAACGGTCGGTGGGCACGAACTCCGATCACAAATCGCAACTGATTCGCAGCCGAGAGTCTTATCCCATCGGCCATAGCCAATTAGTTAGTAAATAGAGAGGAATTTAAATGTAAATAGCGCGTCGGCGGCTAGATTTACCCAAGCAGTTTAGAGTGATTTACGAACGGCGTTCGGATCGTGAATATAGCTATTTGCACTGCTTGTTATTAAAGTCACTCAAGAGTGCTCGGCCTTTGTTGGATGGGGCTGATAAATAATAATATTTTATAAATAAATATTTATTAAATATTTTAATACCTACAACATCGATGTTTCATGCTGACTCAATATATATATATATATATATATATATACCTTCATGTATCATGTTAGTTGATAAAAAAACAATAAAATGCTTGATTGTAGGTTCTATAAGAGCTAATATACAGTATTGCATTTAACAACGGTACATAAGTGTATTTTGGGTGTACCGGGTTTCATAGATCTGACAATGACTACTAAACGGGGCTGAAGAGTCAGTCTCTTTCTTAAAGCCTGTTTCCATCCCAAAACCAGAATAGTCAGATTGATGAAAGCCTGATACACCGAACAGACACATCAATTTATAGTTTTTAAATACAATATTATATATATAAATGTTTTTATAGATATATATTTATATATTTGTATGTGAGTGATACAATACTAAACATGTACCGATTATTATGAGATTGCAAACACAGCTCTTTAACGTAAAGGTAGGAAATGTGGACTATACTTAGTTTAATTTGGTTTAAAATAAAATATGAAAAAAATGGTTGGAATAGTTTATAAATTAATAATTACTGTGGTTGACCTCATTTGATCAATATTAGTTGGTTTCTGGACTCGGGAATTCTTCTCATTATTATATTGTGTGCTTGTGCATATATATGTATATAATTGTATGTGTTGTGTTTACTCAAATATAAAGTTAAGTGAATTATATACGTAAATATATTCTGTGTGAATGAAGGAAGATATAAATATAATTTACGCTAGTCAAAAATTGTTGCTAGAGGCTCATATTTATGGACAATCAATAAGCATTTGACTATTCTGCGCTATTGATCTCCTCCTATATTTATAAATCTAACACAAATCCTTCCTTTTTGCCAAGAAAATATTCTCTACAATAAAATCTTTGCCATAACAGTCTAATATATATATATATATATATATATATATATATATATATATATATATAATCATAAATATAACTGGAAATTACTTTTATGCTAGAAATGCTTTATTTATTCCATATAAAGTTACCGTATTTTATATACCTTCTTTAGAAATGTAAAATGTTTTACATTTGAGATAGAATTACGTATGAATATGGAAATATATCATCGCTCTTCTTATCGCTATATATATATATATATATATATATATATATATATATAAGTAAATAACATGAAAATAAATATATGATATATACATATAAATAAGACTCATGAAAGAGATAGAACAATAATAATGACAAGTAAAAGATGGGAATAAAGATTGTAAAAATACAATACTTATCACGCCATCAGTTGCTCAAAACAAGGTGTTTTAAATAAAATAAATTTATTTTTTTACCTTTCTGTTTATATATATATATATATGTGTGTATATATATGTATATATATATATAAAAAACATTTGATCTCGCAACACCAATGACAAATTTGTAATCATCACGGTGGTAGTGGAGCTGTTTTAGTATTTATTTTTCAGGCAGCAAAAGAGGTCAGACCTCTTCTCACCCTGCAATTAATTGTACCCAATTATTCTAAAACCTACTGGACATATTTTTATGAAAGTCTGAACATAGTAGACATAAAAGAAAGTGCCATTATATTTTACATGAGCAAGGGGAGAGAACCCACTTTGTGTTATGTAAATTATTGATATCAAAATATTGCAACATTACATTTTTTGTTATTAGACACAATTTACGTTTATTTTGTAAACTAGTTCTCCTTCAACAATTTTTCCCTTTATGTTCAGGAGTTTTCTTAAGTGTTACACACACGTGCCGCTGGTGTAGTTGAAATGGTTTGTGTTGTGTGAGAAACTAATGATTGGTAGAGCGTTCCTCACTATGTGCTAGTTTTATCCAACTACATTTTTCTGTTTTTTCTTTTAAATCTTACCTGATTGTAGATTCGTAGACTGTGTTCTCGGTGCAGCACTGCAACCCTAGACGAAGTTATCATTGTCGCTACAATTACAATGTATACTACTTGTGTTATTTGTTTATTGCCACAGCATTATGTTGGCTGTATTAGGCGCAGCAGTAACTGAACATTATTATTGTGTAGTTTATAAACGTTATTTATAAGCTTCTTCAAAATCTCATCAATATTTGCTTTTGCAGATAAACTATTTACTCGGTTGAACCAAGTGATTTTTCTGTTTCTTTATCGTCTCTCTTTCTGTATCTTTGGGCTGTATTTTTTTTTGCTGATTGATGCAACTAATTTTAGCGCGCTTTCGTATAGTACTTTGTTATTCGTTGATCGAATTTATCTATATTCTGGATTAATAACTATTTACTAATAATTAGAGGGAGGTTATAATTTATGTTTAAATGTACTGCTTTTCTATTTTCGTATGGTTGATAAGCTTTTTAGTTTAGGACTAATGTAGTATCTAGAGAGCTTATTTTTCATGTTAGTTGTTAGTGTTTGTTGTAGCCTAAATTATTTACACATAATTATATTATACATTGTTCTATTTTTTATATTTCATGTCTTTAATTCTCAATGTTCTATCGTTTCCATGAAACCAAAAACAATTTTTTCCTCAAAACTGTTTGGGATGTTATAGAAGATAACACTTCCTTAAATATCTACGACTTCAGTTCCGCAAAAAAATCTCGTTGTTACATTAAAAGTCGTAGTTGTTTCGCTTTTTTTTAAATTCTGAAAAAATCATTATGGATCAGAACTGAATTTTACAATGCTTAATTATTTCTGTATCTAGATCGTCGATTTTTACAAATTGCCCGACAAAGTTTAATGCCTTGTTAAAGAGCTTTTCTCTTATGGAAGCATAACAGTTATTAATGTCAAACTGTAGTGAGAAGTTAGTTTTGTGCTTGATAATCTCAAACCAGTTAGTTTTGTGCTTGATAATCTCAAACCAGTTAGTTTTGTGCTTGATATTCTCAAACCAGTTAGTTTTGTGCTTGATATTCTCAAACCAGTTAGTTTTGTGCTTGATATTCTCAAACCAGTTAGTTTTGTGCTTGATATTCTCAAACCAGTTAGTTTTGTGCTTGATATTCTCAAACCAGTTAGTTTTGTGCTTGATATTCTCAAACCAGTTAGTTTTGTGCTTGATATTCTCAAACCAGTTAGTTTTGTGCTTGATATTCTCAAACCAGTTAGTTTTGTGCTTGATATTCTCAAACCAGTTAGTTTTGTGCTTGATATTCTCAACCCAGTTAGTTTTGTGCTTGATATTCTCAAACCAGTTAGTTTTGTGCTTGATATTCTCAAACCAGTTAGTTTTGTGCTTGATATTCTCAAACCAGTTAGTTTTGTGCTTGATATTCTCAAACCAGTTAGTTTTGTGCTTGATATTCTCAAACCAGTTAGTTTTGTGCTTGATATTCTCAAACCAGTTAGTTTTGCATTCCTCAATTAGTTTATATTTAGCTTGGACCTTTATTTATTGCATATTTGTTCTACTCCCCCTTTAGTAACATGTCTGATTTTGTTTTTTTGTAGGATCAATCATTCTACATTGAGATTCACTGTTGAATCTGTATTGATGTTTATTTTTGTATTTTGTATTTTTTATATTTTGTCAATCCGGTTTTATAATTTAAGCTTAGCTTATATTTGTGGCTTCCAAATTGGTGTTATTATTAATCCAGTTTTTGTTTACTGTTTTCTAAGTTCTGTGTTGTGTTTGTCTATTAATTTGTATAGTTTTTGTATGCATCTGGTTTATTCGATTCGTCAGTTTTTTCCATGTTTTTAGACAATGTAATTTTGAAAAATATTATTATGATAGTGAAGATTGACATTGTTTAAAAGTAAAAGCGCATTTTATATTTGTATATTATAGAATCAAACTAACACTTAGCGGCATAAAGTCTTCAACTGGCATCCATCTCATAGAGGAATACTTATTCGAATGAATGAACATTTATACACTAGAATGGCCACTTATGAATCTCAGCCAATCAGAACACAGAGAATGGACTTTCCTTTCTGAGCATAATGAAACATTCTAGCCTGATTATAAACCGGCATTTTGATGTGCTCGGCACTTTGACTTGCTGCTCAACTGGTCGTACAGTTGAGTCATAAGCATCTATTCTATATATATATTTCGGTAATAGTCGGGAGGACAGAACTTGATTCGACTTTCTCCGTTCGTAGTTCGAACTACTTATGTCACGACTGCAAATCTATGGATACATATTCCTAAAAAGCACCGTACCTTTTTGTTTACATATGGGAGATTACTTGTATATAGCAAAAATATAAACATTACATGTGGTGTTTTATTATTATTTGCACCTAATTTCAATAATCAAAATGAAAAAAAGACTTTCTGTTTTGTCAGTTTTCTTCATGAATTTTTAAAATTTAATTAGTCAAACTTATTGACTGATTTTTATCTGTTCCTTTATTTTTCTTACTGGTAGTTAAAAGGTTCAGAAAGGGCATTCTAAAAATATCGCAACGTTTAATTTTTATTTTTATTTTTACGTACGTCTAATTTTGAGTCTTGAGTTAAAAAAAAGAAGGTTCATGACCTTGCTTGTTTTGTGGAGATAGGAATCTCTTTGCTTTGAATTCGTAACTTTCGGTTCTCGTCTCCTTTTCTCCGATTTAGAAAAATCTAATTTCTAATTATTTTTTTGATTTCTGTGCTTTCTTATTTAGAATATTAATATATTTGAACTGGTGGTCGAATGTGCTAGATTCCATGGTGAGGATATATTTATCTTTTTCGGATAAGGTGCTCAAGAATTATATAGGACCCAATGACCTATATAAAGTATTCTCTCCTTCTAAATATAGTGATCTATTTGTCTCATCATATTTTGCTGAATGATATGGACATTTTTTGTCGACATATTTTGGTAGTGATGCCCTCAAATTTTCTAATGCGTTTTTCTTTCAGGTGGGAAACGGTTGATAAATTCGCTATGGTTACACTTCCAAATACTTTCGGTCTGATAGCAGAGCACCTTCAGGGAGTTGTGTATGGTAGACATACTCAACATAAAATATTTATTAAAGTAAATCTCTCCTAAAATATGTCCTTAAAATTGTTCTCATCATTTTGTATAGCGATTATTAAAATATACAAATCTGAGCAGCTGATAATTCGTTTAAATATAAAAATTCCACTCATGTTCGTAACTTGTGCCGATGACATAGAATTTCCAACCGTTTAAAGAACGGTCGGGTTTCGATCTTAGAGATACACTGAAGAGTGTGCTACAGTGAAACAGTCTGTATCTGGATGGCATAATTTCAATATCTAAAATAATATCTTAAAATATTTTTAGAGTTTTCGTTCTTGACGTAGTGTTCTATGCATGGAGCAGTTTGATCATATATATATATATATATATATATATGTGTGTGTATATATATATATATTTGTTATTGTTTATTATGTATGTAAGTATACGTTTCGTCCTTAATAATCGGGACTCATCAGCCTAGAGATATGACTATTCACTACCGGTCATGCGATTCGAAACCCCGGATTACGAGTATTTTGCAACTCAAATCCGACGCCTTAACCACTCGGTCAATTTTGAACAGCGAATAAACGGTGATAATTTTTATTTTAACACTTTATACGACGGCTTACCGTTTGGAGCGTTCGACTTTTTTAATGAAAGAAACGATGCATTTAAAGCTAGCGACGTCATGCTGTGTTAATACTACACTTACAGTGCTCTACTAGACGTGTTTTTCTAGGAGCTACAAATAATAAATATTTGTTATTGTTTATTATCTATGTACGTACACGTGTTGTCCTTAATAATCGTCACTCATCAGCATAGAGATATGACTATTCACTATATATCTCTCTATCTCTCTCTCTCTCTCTCTCTCTCTCTCTATATATATATATATATATATATATATATATATATATACCACAGACACGTGTTTTGTCGTAACTACGACTCCTCAGTATCGTAAGGCAAAGAAACTGATACCCGAAAGTACACACTTCTTTTTATGGAAGAGTATTTCGCTTACTCTCAGCAGATGCTGAATTATAGTCGATTTGTTAGGAGCGCTGATTGTCGTCTACACGGTCGAGTTTAAATCTCGGCTTGATGAAGTTCTTGGCCTAACCACACTGAACAGCTGTGATGCAGCGAAACAGTCTTACTGAAGATAGCTATATATTTATTTATATATATATATATATAAAGTCTGAAAAAATAAAAAAAATAATTCCTAATAAATATATTGCATTTGTGTAGATGTTTAAATGTTTAACATACTTTTTTATTGCGACTTTTACTTCGATCAATGTCTCTCTCTTTGTTCACGCATGTACATATACATCTCTATTAGTATTTTTGTCTGTTTGCGAACGGCATTTAGCCTATAAGACATCCGAAGGTGACATGTTGTGCCTATAATGACGTATCTATGCAAATTGCCGTGGGGGAACATAAATCCGCAGCATTTATTTTTTCACCTCACATTTTAATTAGATTTAAACATGGGTTAAATGACACAAGATCATGCCAATTCTAATTTGATCAATTTATGACCTTTTCAGGACGGTTTAACTACATAAATTAACGTGTATCTGAGGCCATAAATTCAAACTAAGGATTTGTGAGAATTATGAACGCGTTCTTTAAAGAATATTCCTTCTGGTATTCTCTCTCTCTCTGTCAAACATATATATTTGCAAAGCATCATTATTATTATTATTAGTAGTAGTAATAGTAGTAGTAGTAGTAGTATCATCATAGATTATACATGACAAACAGATTCTGCCGCCATTATATATATTCTTATATTAGATTGTAACATATTCAATAATTATTACTGTGAGCGTAAAGATTACTATTTTCTTTTTAATATATTCAGATAGTAAACTACATATATTAATAGAATCATGATACAACTTCAATTGAGTTTAATTATCAAAGTTACGTTTACACTAGAAATAATCATTGAATCATTGTTTTTTTATTTCGAATATTTATTAAAATAAAAATCAATAGGATAAAATTGGAAAAAAAATTAAATATATTAAAAAAATGAGTAAAACCTACCAGAATGCATTTTGATTTCTTTTTTCTTGACAACTTGTCCTGAAAAGCATCCATCGACAGTTCTGTCTCCGCTGGGGTCTTCCGATCCCTCAGCTGTATGAATTAAGATCAAGACGAAGTGCAACAAGACCATTGGTACCCATCTCCATCGGTCAGTGTATCGATACTCGATGTCTGACTGAAACAGCCTGAGATCTTCTATATCCGAAATTTACCTGCACTCAATGTTTTAAAATAATATGTCCTGTATCGTATCCAATTTGACGCGTTGGTTAATCGTTCGTATTGAGATTCATACCTTCGACGAAATTTCAAATGTCGCCGACATTGCTCACATAAACCACTATTTCAATTGTTTTCAACGAAACAGATGTTCTGAAATCAAAGCCGCTTTTCGGACTGCCCGCAAAAACTGCAAACGGATTATAGAACACACGAGAGAGTTGTGCGGCCAATCCGTTAAGTCTAGCGTGGACGAGCAGAAGCTTGGTTCCTACGAGTTTTGGTGAAAAACAAACAGGGTCCTGAAGAGATCAGTGACCTCTATTCCAACCAGCATAAATTGACCAGAGGTTATTTCCGTAGCATCCGATGAAAGTAAACTTTTTGCAAAGAACTTTACATCAAATTCCACCTCTTGCTCTCATGGTGCTGAATTTCTTTTCATGACTGAAAAGACTCTGAGCAACACCAATATATCTGTTCGGAATGTTGCCAAGCTTATCAAGAACCTTGATGTCAGTAAAGCAACTGGTACTGACAATATTCCAATAATATTGCTTCAAAAGCTGCAACCACCTATGGCAACACTTTGAAGATCATTAATCATCGATACCTCTCTTATTCTCTTCTGACCTGGAGCACGTAGTGCAATGAGTGAAAGGTGGCTCGTTACTTATACCATGTCTAAAACAAAGATTATTTCCTTTTACCACCAACTCTCGAATCCTCACTTTGTCCCAATTAGAATACATTGCTCTGCTTGAGGGAGCCACCTGTCTTGATAAGCTTCAAGAACTCAAGATTTAAAATAGAAGACTTATATCAAATCCGTTGCCAAGGTTGCTGGAAAAAGAGTTGGATCATTCTACCGTTTCAGAATAAATCTAAATCAATCGTCTATCTGTATAAAAGTCAAATACGTCATAAGATGGAGTACTGTTGGGGAAGTGCCGCTCGGAGCATCCTTTCCTGCCTTGACAAGGTTAAACTCTTGAGTAAATCAGAGTAAATATACTGGGGTGTCCTCTTCTTTTCCCTTCAGCCTATTTTTCACAGAAAAGACGTTGCTAGTCTTTCTCTAGTCTATCTTTATTTTCGTGGTAGGTGTTCGACTGAGTTCCAATCTAAGGTTCCCCTTGCAAAGCATTCACAATAAAAACTCTTATCGCTATAACCACAGTAAATTATTTCCCTTTATCCCTCTGTGTACCGAAAACTAAACGTAACTTCTATGATCAAAGTTTATTTTCTAGAAATACCCTTCTGTGGAACACAATACCACGGGGCTGCTTCCGAGCTGACTACAACATGGTCGTTTTCACGTCCAATGTTAACAAATTCTTGTTGAGCCATCCTCTGTAATAATCAAATTCTGTCTATTTACAACCATCGTTATCGATCTTCAAGGTGTTCTTTCACACTCCACCTGACACACTCATTGACCTCTTCTCTTAATACTTTAGTGGCGTTTGGCCTTTATAAGCAGTGACTCATTAGTACTAAAGAACATCTAAAAAGAAAAAAAAACTCTCCAGCCTTTATGTCGGACACCAGATGGGCAGAACTTAAAGAGTTTCCCCCCTCCTTTTATTCGCCACTTAAATACTCACTCACTCTTTCTATGAGCCTGTCGGTTGGTATTGTAATCGAGCACTCAGCATTTTCCCTGGTTTTGGTTTTCGTTTTGCCCGCTCAGTCTAAATTCATAACAATTTTGTCCAATGATTAATTCAATGATCTGACTGTTGTAATAACTTATAAAATTAAATTTAAACACCATAAAAGCATTTGGTTAAAAAAGACCGAAATAGTTAAAACAAATCGAAAGTACTTATGGAAGTTAAAGACGACCGCTATATTTATTGTCAACCCGGATTGTATTTAAATAACATATATACATATCATTGGATGACCTTTTCAAAAATATAAATATTTTCTTACAAAAAATTAAGAGAAGAGAAAAAACGGGTAAGAATGAATGAAACAAAAATAAAAATAAAAAACTTCTTGGGCAGTTAATAGTATATCATTAATATGAGCAGTACACTTGTTTAGTAGGGTTTTTCTTCTGCCTGATGATTCCATTTAATAAGTGTAATAAGTAACACTAAAATATATTTGAAAACAATAAAATAACAAACTGCTCCAGTAAAAACATGCAATTCTAAATCAGTTTTCCGATGATAAACTGCAGATATATCTTTCGCCATTTACACGTCTGAAGCTAGTTCATATTTAAATAATGTGAGCATTTAAATAATCAATTCAGTTACCGTGTATTTGTTCAGTACGACAATAATTATGTCAGAGACTATGCCATCTTTCTACGTCTGAAATTTGTCATTGCCTGTTTGGAGATAATATGGCCGCAGGTTGGGAACCGTCGATCTCTAGACCATGGGTATATTTCACCACGGTTTAACTTTTGTCTTTGTTTTAGAGAAAGCCAGGTGGAATGGTCACCACAACTACAGTCCAAACTTCTCCACAACTACAGTCCAAACTTCTCCACAACTACAGTCCAAACTTCTCCACTGGCCCAACAAACATTGTGTAATTTACTTGAGAACATTTCTCAATAATCCGGTCCGCTTTATTGGTTCTCTTTCCAGCTTGTCCATCGGACAGGATATTGCGTCTGTTGCCGAACATGAACGGAAAACAAGTGCGTCTACACAGATAGATCTATATTTATTAAAGGAAACATTGCCGAATCTAACAACAGTAGTGACGTAGGTAGGCTTATCAAGCAGGAAGTGTAGGCACACAATAAGTATGGTGGCGACCAATCTATTTACTTTAGTCTGCTCGTGTGTATATGTGTATCTATTTGATTCTGTTCACGTCTATTTATCCATTTATATATCGGTTTCAATCTGTTCAAAGCTTACACACACACACACACACACACACACACATATATATATATATATAAATATATATATATGAAACAAAGAAAAAAATATATTATTTATGCATTCATCCATGTTTCGTCTTTATTTCAAGACATTCTCAGGATGATTGTCTAAACAAATCCTGTTTCAGACCCATCCTCCTGAGGAAGTCTTGAAATAAAAACAAAACGTTGATGAATGCATCAATATGTTTTCCATTTCCAATTACGTTGAAATATTAGTTCCATTTTTTATCATATATATATATATATATAATGGACTCTCCTGTCGATTTCGACGTATGAGTGCCCCACCAGGGGCTGCCCGCGCGTGAATTTGTAATTGCAAGGGTTGCGCAATCATCAACTACCGCTCTCCTTAGTCGGCATTGCTTGGTTTCAATGGCAAGTAGTAATACAAGACGACTGGAAACAATGCCGAGAAAAGCAGAGAGCACATACAGCACCTGGTATCCCAAATGGTCACCCATTTAGTACTGGCCAGGCTCGACGCCGCTTAACTTCGGTGATCTAACAGGAACCGGTGTGTCAACGTGATTGTGCCGTATATATATATGCCGTCCCATGTATATGTCCGCCTGATCTTTGTATCTCCTCTCACAAAAACCGCTGGACAGAATTGCTTGAAAATTGGCACGTGGACAACTGACCTCTGTGTGAAGGTCATAGGCTATATAAGAAATATATCACTTCAACGCTGGCGGTCCCGGCCGCCCGCCACTGAAAATGTTTTCCCTTATAGTTTAAACTTCATTTGAATCTAGGTAAATGACACAAAACATTATGTATATTCCCAAAATTTCAGCAAATTTTGATATTAAGAGGGTCCCCGAGGGTACAATTCCCCCCACTGAAAACTGTTTTCTTTTTGATTCAAATGAAATTTAAACCATAGATAAATGACAGAAAAATTATGTGTATTTCCAAAATGTCAGCAAATTTTGATAATATTAAGATTGCCCCCAGGATCACAATCTCTTCCACTGAAAACTGTTTTCCCTTTGATTAAAATAATATATATATATATATATATATATATATATATATATCAAGGAGAACACCTCTCCGTCTGTGCATGTCTGTCACTAAAAACGAAGTCATACTAGGAAGGGTACTTTCAATATAATTGTATTCACGTGCACAATTTGCATGTGAACATAATGGAAGTATTTTTGCGTCTCTGGTTGCCCTTTAGGGAAGCTAATGACAATTTTCAAACATGCTACACAATAAAATTAATCTATGTATTGTTAGTTTAAGAGTATTAACATATATCTAAATAGCTCGGTGAGTAAGATATCTAGCTGACAGCATCAAGGTTGCTGTTAAAGTAAACTCTCCCTACCATGATGTTGCATATGATGCTATCCCACACTCTAACGTGGGCAACACCGGGTAGCTCTGCTAGTTTGTAGATACAATAGTTATCCACGGGTACGTGTTTCGCCGTACTAGCAAATACCAGTAATTTATCGCTAAAACAATAACAGCAACAACAAAACAGCAACGTCATGAATTTAGAAAGCGATATTGGTCACGTTATTTCAGACGGACGCTTCGTGGCGTTAGGGTTAGTGCACTTGGTTACTGTTCCAGTGATCAAGAATTCGACTCCTGGTAAACCGTAGTACGGCGAAACACGTGTCCATAGATAACTATTTTATCTATAATTTTTTATATAAATATTATGTAATATATATATATATATATATATATATATATATATATATATATATATTTATATATATAATGTGTGTGTTTGTATATATATATATATATATTTATATATATAATGTGTGTGTTTGTATATATATATATATATATTTATATATATAATGTGTGTGTTTGTATATATATATATATATATATATATATATATATATATATATATATATAATGTGTGTGTTTGTATATATATATATATATATATATATATATATATATATATATATATATATATATATATATACTAGAAGAATACCCGTTTCAGGACAGGTACAATTTATTCCACAACCAGAACAGTTTTGCGCCGCAGTCATGTACCCTTACGAAGATGAAAATCAAGATATACTTCTATTTAACCTTATGTATGGAATCCTTATTATACTTTTGATCAAAATCCGTCACATTATTTTGATTCTAGAAAATATCTAAAATTTAAGGCTTAAATTAAAAGGTTTTTAAGAAATTAATTAATGTCTAATACTTATTGTTAAAATTCTACAGAAGTCAGAAGTACCCAAATTTTCAATCAACTTTAAATTAAATTTAGTCAAAATTACCCACACTTAGCCCTAGCAGCTGTGTCAAAAAGTCATAATGATCCGTTCATTAGTTTAGGCGTTTATCATTATATTATAACTATAAATAAGAAAGAATTATATATATATATATATATATATATATATATATATATATACATATATGGCCTCCTTTAGTTCTCGGGAGACAATTTGCGGGGAGTCTATAGTGAAGTAAGTGTTGCGCATTTAACAACCGCACATCTCTCCATTTAATCCATAGCTGGAAGAAGCATATATGGATTCATAACTTCCCAAATGTGATTGATGACAGTGATGCTGTAGCCCGACAGAACACTGAGTTCACACACACACACACACACATATATATATATATATTTCGGAAACAAACTTGTCTACATAGATTAGTATATATTAAACCTAATGTCCGCCATTGTATTAGAAATACATTTGCTTGTAAAGATAGAAATCTAATAAAAGGCACAAATGAGAAGTCACCACGACCTGCCATGGCTGGTTGACGTATGACAAAAGAAGGATAAACATGGACAACGTTCATGCGTTCAGATTATATATGTAATGTGGCTCAGTGATCAGAGCAAAGGTCCAGCCTTACTATGTACGTATCGCTATATCGAGCAATTATGTCATTTGTAATTCAATCAAACGCTGGTTATGTGTAATACAGCCACTCAAAATATGTCTGAAGGTGATACGACTTGGGTGATGTATAATAATGTCTGTAAATCCATCTCCGGACTTAAACGTGAAGTTTTGTAAATGGCAAACGTATATATAAATACGACTTCATAAATACAATGGACACTATCGTGTCTGAAACCGTGCTACAGATCGTTTGAAAAGTCACGGACGAGGAAGAGATGGCAGCGGAGAAGCTAAACGATCACTTGTGAAGATGCTGTGAATCATCATCATAATCATCAAGCAATTATATTAGACTTTTACATATATGCACACCCGGGCATTAAGATCGTCAAGGGAAGGATTTGTGCGCGTTTGATCTCTTTTATGGTGCGAGGTAGGGTGACCGAAAAGAGAAACATATTTACCTCCTTGAGACTTCTTTTTCTTTTGGGCAAACCTTCAAAAACACGTGTTGCAACATCGTTGTCAAACTTTACAGAATTTGAAGGATAGAACCGAGTTGGGGGTACTTATTCAAGTTATAACCCGAGCAAAATTGAACCGAAAGCTTCCTATGTGACGTTCCATGAGGTCCTATCTTTGGTATGTCTCTGAATGATGCAGCTAGGGAGGTTACTGACTGGCTTCTTGTCGGAATTGACACCTACATTTCGCATTGTAAGTTTCAAATCAAACCTCATTCTCCTCTGTTCGTGCTTCTGCTATTGCTCATCATAACCATTACTTTAATCAGTATCGTCAAGATGGTTCTGAGAATTCTAAACAATCTTACAGAAGAGCTAGCAATACCTGCAAGAGAGCAATCTCAGAGGCTAGAGTCTTGCGATTCTCAAAGGATCCTTGACTCTATCACATCTCAAAGGGTTAGCTCTAGTGACTTTTTAGAGAATCTACAATAGTGTTATTAATAGTGGCAATTCTTCTCTTTTTAATAGTCTTCAGGTTATTTCATGATCTCTTTGCTCGTCTTTTTGCTGACAATTCTTTTCTTGATCATTTGGGTGCTGTTCTTCTAGATTTCTCTTTGAAAACTTATCAGTCTTTTATTCTGTCATTGTTACTGCAAAGATGGATGATTGGGTTCTTTCTCATCTTGGCCAGTCTAAGACTTCCGGTCCTGATTCAATTCTTGTTGTCGTTCTCAAGCGTTGTGCTCCTGAACTTTATTCTACCCTCTCTCAATTATTCAATCTCTGTTTTTCTCAGTCCTGCTACCCTCTTGGAGTCCTCTGTTGTCTCTATCTTTAAAAATGCTGATGATTGGTCTGGCTCAACTAATTATCGTCTTGTTAGTCTCCTCTCTGTTATAAGCAAGAATTTTGAAATGTTGCTGAAGCGCAAGTTTGTTCATTTTCTGGAAAGTCTGGGCCTTTTCAGTGATATTCAGTATGCTTTTCGTGGTTTTCGTTCAACTGCTCTTTTTGGTCCCCCGATTTATAAAATGTTTTGAGGCATGTTCGTCCGTCTGGATTTTTCTCCGCAACCATCTATTAAATTTCTCTGAAATTTTGCATGAAGTTGTAACTTTGGTCAGGTAAGAAAGTGACATTCTCCGATTTTTGAGAAAAAATCTGGTTAGCCCCCTAGGAGGTCAAAAGCCCCCAAAATGGCAAAAAGTGACCCTTTTCTCCCATAACGTTTGATCCATCCATTCAATTTTTCTGAAACTTAGCCAAAATATAGAGGCAATAGTTCTGGATATAAAATGAGCATCTTTGACCTCCGAAAGATTCTGGTTCGCGCCCCAGGGAGTCAAAGGGGCGTAAAAAATGCTCTAAATTGCCCAAATTTATTGCATTTTACACTCGCCACATCGAGTCACACCACACGCGCAGCTTGTTACTGTAGTAACTAAGCGGATCTGGCGGTTTATGGATAATTCAAGAGAGACCAGAGCCATTGCGCTTGAGATTTCAAAAGCGTTCGACAGAGTGTGACATTCTAGTCTGTTACACAAACTTCAGGGTGATGGTATTGGTGGTGAGGTTCTTGACATTAATAGGTCTTTTCTTTCTGATCGAAGTTTGCGAGTTACTTTGGACGGTGTCTCTTCATTCATTTTTCCTATCAATGCTGGTGTCCCTCAGGGCTCTGTTCTAATGACATTGCCGAGGCACCCAACATCACCCAGCACTGCTAAATCAATGCCAATGAAATCTGCCCGGGCATTGTCCAGGTTACTCCCCCACAATCAACCAGGCCAGAAGGAACTCATTCTTCCCCAAAGACCATTGCGTTCGCGTACTGAGGGGAGGGGGGAGATATAGAATTAAACTAACACTTACCAGCATAAGGGCTTCAACTGGCGACCATCTCATGGAGGAGTGCTTGTTCCTGGGATACCATGATAATGGCTACCACAACCCATGCAAGTTTGAAAGTTATCACGTTTGGCGGAGTTGCTGATACTAACATGACCTTTATTAGCTTGAACACTGGTTTTCTGCTTGCGGTACGTAGATATCCGTGCAATAGCCATGTCAGAGGTGTCAGTCATTGAAGTTTGGTCTTTCAATGCCGATTCGAACGCCTCAGAATGGCGAACATTTTGTTCGAGAGTTGTAAGTGTTCCAGCTTTGGCCAGCAGGTCTGCTTGGAGGGTATTGTTTGCTATTCCCCTGATGAGCTGGTCCTTGATGTACATGTTAGACAGCTCATGCTCACAAAGAGGACATAAAAAGTTGCAGTCCAGGGCTGTGGCCCGGAGGCGGACGAGATAGTTCTGTATTGTCTCAGTCTCACCCTGTGACATGGAGGCAAAAGTAAGGCGATGAACGATGGGATTCGACCTTTCAGTGACCAATGTCTCTATCATTCCTAGTAGCTTGTCTGGATCAGTGGTGAAGAATTTAGGTAGAGTGTTGACTATAGCATTCTGGACGAACTCATCAGCAGAACTGTATAGCTGTATATTGGCCTGAGATGTTGGCATACCCGTCATCTTGGTGAATACTTACCAATCAATCCTGAATTTTCTGAATTGTTGGGGGGCCATTTCAAGATGGAGCTGGGGCAGTTTAGCGGCTGGTGCTTTAGCGTATGTTACCTCAGCAGAAAGTTCCTTAGCTTCTTTACGGATTGAGAAAGCTTCTCCCTAGCTCTTTTAACATGGCCCGATCCATCATTTGCAGGTTCCTTTTTGTCAGCTTTTCATTTGCAAATGTGGCAGCATGAGTTCGAGCTGAGCTAGCAGAGATCCTTGCTTTGAGGAGGTACTGCTCCCAATCTTCAGGATCCATATATCCTCTTCGTAGCGCCATATAGAGTCGATGCTTAAGGCTCAACTGTACGACCAGTTGAGCAGCAATATAATGCCTGTTTATAACAAGGCTAGAATGTTCCATTATGCTCAGAAGGGAAAGTCCATTCTCTGTATCCTGAGTGGCTGAGATTCACAAGTGGCCATTTTAGTGTATAAATGTTCATTCATTCGAACAAGCACTCCTCCATGAGATGGATGCCAGTTGAGGCCCTTATGCCGGTAAGTGTTAGTTTAATTCTATAGGTACACAACTGTGTCTTCTTTATATAAATAATTTTCTAGAGAATATCGTTCAGAAAACTAACATCTATGCTCATGATGTCACTCTATATTCTGGTGTTGCTTCCTGTCCATCTGCCTGGGATCAGTCGAAATATGCAGCTGATTAAGAAGTTGACCGTGGTTCAGTTGTGGATTGGGGTACGAAACGGCTTGTTTGGTTTAATTATGTTAAGACTCAACTCATGTCATTCAATCGTAGACGTGTCCTTTTTCTTCCTGAGATGTTCATGGATGGTTCTGCCTTTGAGGAGAAATCGACTCTGAAACTTCTTGGTCTTTCTCTCTTATCAAATACTTCTTGGAGTTCATACATTAGATCCATTGCTATTTCTGCTTGTCGTAAAGTCGGTTCTCTCTATCGCTTCAAACACTTTCTCACACTGGAGGCTATTTTCTATCTCTACAAATCTACTATCAGACCATGTATGGAGTACTGTTGTCATATTTGAGATGGTGAATCTCTGCCTCATTTGAGGGTTCTTGATAAGGTGAAGAAACATATCTGCAATTGGATTGGCCACACCCTTTCTTTTCTGCAGCCTCTCTCTCACATACGTGATGTTGCTAGTCTCAGTCTTTTCTATAAATACTATTATGGCATGTGTTCTTCAAAGTTATGTGATGTATTCTCTTAGTTTGACTCGTTGGTCTAGTGGTCTCCATCAATTTGCTCTTTTGATACCTCATTGTAATACAACTTTCGTATTCTAGTAGCTTCTTTCCAAGAACTGCAGGCTTGTGGAACTCTCTTCCTTCTACCCATAGCCTTGGTTTTTTCAAGATTCAAGCCAATAGGCATATCCTGTCTTTGCAATACTCATATTTCGTTTTTCTTTACTCCTTACATCAAGTGACTTCATGCCTTGTCTGGAGCGATTTTCTTAAAATAAACTCTGATCTTAGCTCAATGGGTGACTCAATGTGTCACATTTTTCTAATCTGTGTGTGTGTTGTTTTTAGATTTATTAGTTAATAGGTGTTTATTCAATGAAGCTACGGTGTTTATGTACTTAAGTATATACTTTTTCATACACACATCTTTTGCTACACATGTACATACATGTTTCAACTACGACCTTTTTCAATACTTATATATAGATGCGCAAGAAACATTAAAATCAATGAAAATATTTGCTCTGCTTAAAATTTGTATTAATCTTAATAAATTTCTCTTTTAACAATAAGTTACTTAAGTTCCTGTTGTACATTTTTCCAAGAAATCCGTTTAATATTTTTACATGAGCCGACATGATTTTTCTTTTATTATCTCTGGGGATTAGCGCCTTACTTGTAATCTTTCAATGTGCCACTGTAGGTGAATGTACCATAGGTTGGCAATTTATGATCTATCATCATCATTATTATCATTATTATCATTATTATTATTATTATTATTATTATTATTATTATTATTATTATTATTATTATTATTATTATTAACTATTATCGTTATTATTCATCATTATATGTACATGACTACTTCACAAACGTCACCAAGCCACAATCTACTTCACCACTTAGATCTGCATTCCGCATGGACTTGCCAATCGCAGGTGTTGATACTCATCCATTTTCAGTTTATTTCAACTGTATTTTTTAAATTAAGTTTGGGTCTTCCCTGATTCGTATTTCCTTCAGATAATTTTGATTACAGCAATCGCCATGGTTTCGTTCATCATTCATTCACTCCCGGAAACTGAGATGTCTCTGTATTAGGAGATCCTACATAGATTGCAGACATGCACACTTCAGGATTTCCTGGTTATGTTAGTGTTAACACACATTTGTAATAGTTGTGTACGTACGAATATACGGAACACATTGATATTTGCGAACAGTCCAACATGGAACACAACTTTAAATTAGTAATAGGGAGAAAGAGTAGAAAATATAAGCAAAAAACAAAGTAGATGACTGAGGGCATAATTCCGTATATCACAGTTAGAAGAAGTAGGAACGAAACGTGAGTTGACGAGAGCTCAAAGAGAAATCGCCTGAAAAGGAATGGTCTTCTTTTGAGTAACGAGAGGGTAAAAAGAGATGAAAGTTTTTGATGCTGTAGCCGCGCGGCTGGTGCTATTGAGGGCAGTTAGAAAATACACTTTGAAGTTGGAAGAGTTCGAAATAGAAGAGGAAACCACGAGAAAGACAGAAGTAAACTTTTAACTATAATAGAAGGAAATAGGAAATAGAGGAAGAATAAGATCTTAATAGACGAGCTTTACAAAAGACACAGGAATGATGAACACGAAATAATCTCCCATATATATCAATATTTATCTATGTTATGTTATAATTCGAGTTGGTTGTGTGTTTTTTTTCTTACAAACTCCTAGGATGTTGAAGATAGACATCCATAACGATTTATATATTATGTAACTACATTTATCAAAATATTCGAATGAGTGTATTTTATTTCAATCGAAAATAGAACCATAATATAGTGGGGTCTACGCCCGCTATCTATAACAATAGATACGATATCTTTATTTTATTTTATTTATGGGTCGACAATTATAGAAGTTAAGAATAGAAATAGTAATAATGGTTCTAAGGCTTGGTGCAAGAGCATACAGGATTTTCAGTGATTTTCGGAAAACGCATGGTGCGCTTTGAAGGGGATTAAAGACTTTAAAATTACTGAAATTTATTTCAATTAATGTCACTTTACTTCTACTTGCCCCACTTAATGACTGCAGCGTACACCATTAGATCCACCTAAAAAATTGAAAGTATAAAATGTGAAAATTAAAAAGTAATTTGGTGTTATAGGCTGGGCGAAAAACGCATAGTGTTCCTCACTCAATATTTGGTTTGTTTCCTGGATGTAAATAATGTGATTCAATCATAAATATATCGTAGCGGTAAACTAAAAATATGATAAATATGCTGGCTAAAGAAGAACGATAGCTTTCATATTTTTTTAGTTATAGACGAACTAATCGTTATTTTGAAGTTGATCAAACAAAGGCGGACTCTAGTTACAATGGGTTTTGCCGTACTGACTCTTCAGTTTTCCTTCATTTACTTCTAAAAGAAATTTATTAAATGTTTCTATCGACTTTATTTTTTCATTTGTTGTAAGAGAAAGTCATTCCTGCATGAACGGTATCATGAAAAAAAGAACCGATACAACAATACCCCCCTTACAAGATATTCTGACTAAATCGAGTCTTGTTTTTTTTTAATTCTAAAAGGATTTCCCCCTCACACACCGTTAAACTGGTGATACCAGATCAGGCTGCCCTGTGGCTCCCTGAGACGAAATTCACCTACATTGACGTTTTTTTTTTTTTTTTTTTTTTTTTGTAAAACTTAATTATGTTCTACAAAACCAAAAACAAAAACAACAGCCCCTCTCCCTTTCTCCCTCCCCTTTTTTATTTTTATTTTTCCTACCCTACTCCCGGTCCTGGATATGACCTTAAACTACATCCGATGGTGAGATCCGGCTTACGGACTTTGGGGAATGTGGAGCCTCCTCTTAATTACCATTGCTCCCAGGTCCACCCTGACCCGGAGTGGTAGTACCTGTTAGGGTCCCAACTATGGGTTAAATAGAAACAGATATTAAAAGGGGAAAGAAACAAAAAAGAGAAGAAAACAAGACCAGATTCGGCATTAAATAACCCAAAAAGGGTTGATATGCCGTAAAACAAAACTACCAAACTACCACACCGTTAAAAACGGAGAAGGTAATTACTGGGAGCGCATTCTTATGATAACAGAACCAATACTACATTACACCTTCCATTACAAAATATTCCAATTTAATCAATTTTTACATTTTTAAAATTTAAAAATGCCTAGTCACAAAAAAATATTATTATGGTTCCGTGGCCTTTTGGCTAAGATCAAAGTGTAGTATCTGTTCTCGACATCTCAGCAGTATTTGACACTTTACTAAAGCCGGAATAAATTATCTCACTTGAAAATGAAATTCTAAATAAGTTTTAAACGCTATTATTTTAAAAATAAAATCTCTTTATCTTATTTTATGTATAATTATAATAATAGTACTATCGATTAAACGATTGCGTATGTAGAAGAAAATTTGACAATATAAAGTATAAAGGTATATTACAGAATATTAATTTATTAAAAATTTAAAAATAAATAAATATGCAAATGAGCAAAATCGAGATTTGTTTGAGTGAGTTTGAGATGCCTATATAAAGGGTATTTCAATATATTCTTATATCATTAGAATCAAATAATCCTAACGTGTTTTGATGTTTATATAGTTAGGATAGATGGAAACAACTTTCGCATTTGTTCATTCATATTTATATATATATAAATATATCTATATATATATATTTAATCCAGGTAAAACATCCACAGGGTAGTAATCCAAAGAATTTCAACTGGGTTTATAAAAAAGTGCGCAATATCAAATAGAGCTTTCATATATGATTATTTTTATTTACACATTTGGAAAGAATGAAATGGACAAAAAAAAAATTTTAAATAACGGTCTCAACCACGTGACTTTCCAAATTTTGAAATTTAAAATACTTTTCTTTTTTCTCCATTTCATTTTTTCCAAATATGATCTAAGCTTAAGATCGGATTCTAACTCTGCCTGATTAGATCTCAGTTTATAATAGCTGTTGATCGATAACATCGACATGCCAGTGTCGCAGATTTTGTACATGTATGTGTAAATAAAATAATCATATATATATATATATATATATATATACGTTTTGATTTATTTGCATATATCGTTAATATATAGAGATTGTATATATATATATTACATAGAATGTTTTATGTTTCATGCTTTTATTTATATGGATAAATATCTGTATGTTTTATGTATTTTATGTTTTTATATTTGTGTTTTATGCTTATGATTGTTTTATTTTTGAATGGAAAACTATTTTATGTTTGTGTGACTTTGCCAGAAGAATGGAAAAGTATATCGCTATTTGTTTTTTTTTTGTTTTTTTGTATTTTTCTTCGTTCTGACTTCTGTCTTAGGAGTCTCGACGTTGACATTTTTGACTAAGCCTCGGAAAAGACAGAAATAACACACAGGACAAAGAATAAAAGAAGGAAATCATGTTTTAAGTGCAAAGGCCTGTCTCCTCCGCTGACCTATGACCTATTGGAAAATGTCCGTTTCAACATATAAGCCATATTCAATACCAATGCGTTGTCAAGGTGATAGAAAAACAAGCTGAAACAACTTGTCAATCTATCGAAATCACCAAAACCTCGTGTTCCGATTTTGAGTGGAAGGTATAGAAACCACACATTCATTCTTCTCATCATTGTTCTCGTCATGTTCGTTATGTTTCGGAAGTTTTATTCTCAGACCTTCTTTAAATCTCTTTTCTTAGAGTCGGTGCAATATTCCGGAACTTCAAACTACAATTCATTTTATTAAATCCGCTGAAACTCAAAAACTAGCGCCTTTGCAAGGCTATAATTGGCTTTTAAGAAAGCCAATTAGATACATGAAATATTATGAGAACCAAGAATAAAGAGATACAGAAAGAACGAACAGCTAATTCCAGTAATAATTATGGTAATAATAACTAATTATGATATAACAATAACACATGCACAAAAATCGTATACCGCTGTAAAACATGCCACCTTATTTATTATTCATGTGTGATTCTCTAACACCAATCATTACTAATGATCGCTTACTGGAAAAACAAATAGTTTTCCCTGGATCATAGTGACAACAAGTATTCTCAGATTTATAATATTCAATTTTGGTGATTATTACATATCACTTAGCGTTCTTGCAACAGTCGAGTTGAGTTCTCGCTGATAAGGGCCGAGGTTTTACTCTAAAATATGGGTGATAAGCTTCTTCAGTATCCCAGTACTCTCCCTGCCTTTCTAGTAGAGACCTGGATGTTTTCGTCCCACCTTAGCCTATTTTAGCTTCTAAAACGACCACTTCCTGTGGTACTAACCTATATTCCCTGGCGGGAGCGCTGCCAGATTGAGATTTTTCGGTACTGTTATAGCTGACGCGCCAGATTTCCGTGACTCCGCGTTGGTAACAATCGAGCCGGTCGCGGAAGCGCCCGAGAGCTGATGAGACGAAAGGAAAACGAGGCTGAAGCTGCCAAGCGCTTAATAGAAGACTTCTAAAGAAAAAAAAAACATAGATAAAAAGAAAAAAAAACGAACAAACCGTAGCTGAAGAACTGTAAATTAGTGTATTTTTTATTTATTGGTGGTCTAAATGAATCACTGTCAATCAAATGTGTAGATGTAAATGTTTTGATTTGTTTGTGAAAATAATGTTTTTTGCGAGGGGGTAAAATGTGTTTTTCAACATAAAACAGGCTAAAGACGAGAAGTACATTGTATTACCCGATCTCTAATGTCTGTCATCCTCACTAAAGTTGCAACCGTTTATGAGGATCAGTTTCCTATCAATTTGATCCTGACTAACATAATCCATCTTCACCTTCTAGTCAAATAAGTTAATCTCGCAGGTTTAGTATGGATAATCTCCTCGAGTTCCAATTGTTCCTCTGAACGTAGCACAGTACAACTTTTGTCGACCCATGGATTAGACCAATGTTCTATTCATCAATCATAGCAAGCTGTTGTTTAATAATGTTGAAACTTTCATTTTTAAATGGGTTAAGGGCTCCCCTTCTGGTGAATAGATTCTTAAAAGGTTGGAACATCAGCTTATTTTACCGTCAGCGTCTTCATTAATCTAACAAGTTAGAAGACATGAGTTAAAAGTTTTAATAGCTTCCTATAAAATATACTGTAGAATTTAGAATCCATTACTTACTAATTAAACTCAAACTTCTGGTCATTGTTTATTTGATCTGGCGCTGGAGTTTCGAAATTCGGTGTGAAAACACTTACAATGTCTAGCAGCACTGAAGAGTCGGGTCACTGTGAAATATATATATATTGATATATATATATATTGATATATATATATATATATATGATCCCAACTGATCTCTTTTGTAAAAGAAAAAACGGTTTCAACATTGAGTAATGCAATATTTTTTTATAAGTAATACTTTTCTAGGTTATCGGTAGTGTGGAAATATGTAAACAAAGGAAATACGTAAGCGCTATAATTTCTGTCAATAGCAAATATAAGATTTCTGGCAATATTAATCACAGTTTGAAGTGATTTGGTATTCGGGTTTCGAATCTCAATGTGGAAACACTTGCCACGTTTAGCTACAATGAACAGCCATGGTACGGCCAAACAGCTGTCTTGGTGAATATATATATATATATATATATATATATATATATATATATATATATATATATATATAATGTATATGTATATATATATAAATGTATATATAGATATGAGTGTTGCAGAAAAATCTGGAATTTTTAGGTACGCCAAGATTGCTGCTCACATGGGCTATCAGAATCCGGGCGATCAAGAAGGACATTGGTTACTCCCTCTACCGCAAGTCTCACCGCATGATCATCAAGAATGCCTCTTAGGAGTCGCGGAAGGTCTAGGCGGCGATTTTACGTAACGAGTTCAAGCATGGGTCTCTCAGGATGCTGAGGTTCTTTACTGATGAAAAGAATTTCTACCAGGTAGAACGACAGGTGGATCTGCAAAGACATGGAGGAGGTTCCCGTCATGAAGCATACGAAATTTCCCTTCATCCGTCATGATCCTTGTGTCATCTCCAGCGATACCTCTGTTCTTCTTTCAAAAGAACCTGAGAGTTGCGCCCGGATCTACCAGTAAGTGCGTCGTGAAGCACTGGATGCACCTTATCGCCCCGGACATCCCTAAGTCTTCCAGCAGGATACCGCTCCTGCATACAAGGCCAAGATGACCCAGGCGTGATTGCTCGACAATGTTCTTCACCACTGATCATCGGACTTCTGACCGCCCTCCTCACCCTTGACAATTTCTATGGGGCGTGATCAAGTACGCGGACAACGCGATCGATCTCTGAAGGCTGCCATCGTGAAGGCGTTCGCCGCTACAGACAAGGACATGGTCGTCAAAGCGTGTGATTCATTTCACGACCCCCTGAGATTGTCGTCTCCGCCAGCGGCGGTTACATTAAAAAACAATGTCGTATGCCACTCTAACTGTCGGGTCTCCGTATATACAACTTTTGTTTTTATTGCCTATTTCGTTTTCTTTTTGTCAAGTATCGGATTTTGCTGGAACACCTATAAATATTATAAATTATAAATATAATAGCAACGTAGAAAAAAGGCAACAAGACCGACAGTATGGAGAGACCTTTCTGTCAGTTAAAATGCATGTATTACTGTATTAAATATCTATTTTAAGTTTTTCCAACCTTCCTGTATTTTATAACGTAATCCTTTGCATATACATATTTACCTTTCAGCGTACTTAAACGATTTATCCAATTCTAAAAAGTGTCTTAAAAATTCCGTAACATCTTTATGCATTTGAATAACAGTTTTAAATTTGGATTCAAATGAGTAAGGACCTCATAAATTTATAAACACACTTACGAGGATTGGATTAACCATTCAAGTGCAGTATTTATTATTTATTAGTTCCATAAAGCTCTATAGATTGGCCCCTTTTGTGTGTGCAATGTCTCGCTGAGAATTATATACCTGACCTTTAAAACGGCCTCGTCGGATATAATCATTCTGATATCAAGGGAGTAGTTTTATTACGCGATCATCAGTGTCTCTCAAACTACCTAATGTACAAATGGTTTACACGGATCAGCTTCCAATCAATGTCGCCGAAGTTTTCATTCTTTCGCCACCCAAGTTAATCTCAATGCCTAAGCTTGGCTAATCTAATAAAGCTCCTATTCTTCAGGTAGTAGCACCGCAGAACCTCTTCAGGGTCATGGATTAAATTCGTTGATCGAATAGAACAAGTCGCGGCTTAATAATGTCGACCGCTTCGATTGCAATGGTTTAAGCGTCATTATTCTAAGCAAATGGCTTCGTTTCGTTTATCAGGCCGGCCAATGTCAGCTGGTGCTGCATTGTCAAAATTCGGTCGTAATTGCATTTAAAGCCACGGACAATAGATGACAAATTCGTACTAGAAAGTCTAGATAAGAGGGAGGCATGGGAATATATGTCACCAGCTAAGATAACGAAGATCTTCACGGGTTGGCTTACTTGTTTACACTTCACAAAAATTCAAAATAAATAATTATCAATGAATTAAATAACATTTGGGACCTTTACATTTATTTAAAATGTTGTTAATGGTAAATATATTTAAAAAAACATATAAAAAATTGCCTTAAATACATATTTACTGATTCATTTTGTTTTAAAAAGCGAACACAATTTAGATTATTTCAGCTCCTAGCTTTTGGGAACATAACTCACCTAAAGTATTTTGTTAGTCTGTTCTTTTTTAATTTCTGGAAGCATATATCCCCGAAATATATAACAATATGAAAGGTATATAAAACAATTATAAAATACGAGTCAGCAGATCGAAAATATACCCTTGAAAAAAAAACTCGCACATTTAAAAGAGTCGTTGAAATAAACCTATGCATCGTAAATATACCCAGAAATTTAAAAGAGTCGTTGAAATAAACTTATGCATCGTAAATATACCCAGAAATTTAAAAGAGTCGTTGAAATAAACCTATGCATCGTAAATATACCCAGAAATTTAAAAGAGTCGTTGAAATAAACCTATGCATCGTAAATATACCCAGAAATTAAAAACACTTAAAAGTAGTTTGTGTAAAGAGTTGAAGTACATTATTAAAAAAAACAGAATGATATTAATCTTAGCTATTATAGAGCAATATCTTCTTCGAGTATAATTAATGTTTAAATGTATTCTCTTGCAGATTTATAGTGTTCGTGATCTTACATGTATTTAAAAGAAATAGTGTTATTAAATGTCTACACTTGTCTACATTTGTAGAGGTTTTCTAATAAGCTTTGTTTTGCTTTCTTTTTTAGGTAAGTAATATTTCCTGTTTACCTGTTTTCCCCACAAAGATGTTAATTGCATTGAATTGGATTGATGATCTCGTAAGTACCAGCTAGTATTTTAAATACAAGTGTTCACATTATTACCACGTTTCGGACCGTTGTCCTGGTTTTCATTATTTAAAAACTTTCGGCTATTATACTCTCCGACCTTCTTCAAGTGCCAGTTGCTGAAGCAGAAATTTTCGACTACGACGGCGAGGATCGGCTGTTCACATTCCGTTTCTGGAACCTTGCGATATCGCGTATGAGTTACATTGTTTTCATAGTAATGTCGGTGAAACTACGTCAAGAGGTTAAACAACCAACATCTACGTTAAATCACAACACCCTTTCTTCCAAACGATTTAATCCACTAAAGCACGCTGATATCAGGATTCAGACCCGCGATCCAGATATTCTCTGATTCGTATTTGCTGTTTATGGAAATCCTGCGTGTGTTTGATCTTGGTATAGGCCCTATTTTCTATAATACTTATAATCGTATAATCTGTTACCAAATCACAGCGGCACCAATACCGGTTAGTACTATAGACAATTCTGGAGGATGGAAAAAAACACCTAGACCTCCACTGGAATGGCATGGAGAGTATTAAAATCCGGCGGGTATTTTATTGTCACTCAAATTCCGGAAAAAGTCATCAGCCTTTACCGGCAAGACCTCCGTGTTAACTAGCTGATGCAAGGAGGCTCCAATGGTGTTGCTATTGTCACTCAGATTACAAGAAAAATCGATTATTTTTACCATTAGCAATCACTATTAATGATATAACGCATAGACATGACCATAAGATGTGACACAATAATCGCCGAACAAGTACATGAGAAGTTAAACAATTATAATAATTATCAAATCGAAATCGACAGAATGTGCCATCACAAAGTTGATTCTTGCAATAATAATAAATAATAATAAATGGTTAGACACTAAACAGAAAGCTTAATATTTTTGAAATTCTAAACATTACTATTCTTACTGATACCAAAACACCTTCAGAAATGCTGTTTTTGTAAACTTGCGTGTTTCTTCAGTGCACTATCTCGGGTGCATATAAGCACATACATATATTTACACACACCTACACACGCACCCTACTTCAGTCTGCTATCATAAGAATTGTAATGTATATTAATAAAACTATAAATATATATATATATATATATATATATATATATATATATATATGTGTGTGTGTAAAATCTGTGTATTATTGTCCTGTGGATGTTTACCGCGATTACTAATATATATATATATATATATATAAATCATAATAATAATGATACTAATCCAGGTAAAACATCCACAGGGTAGTAATCCAAAGAATTCCAACCGGGTTTATAAAAAGTGCCCAATAACAAATATAGCTTTTATATATGATTATTTTTATTTACACAGACATGTACAAAATCTGCGACACTCGCATGTCGATGGTATCGATCAACAGCTATTATAAACTTAGATCTCATCAGAAAGAGTTAGAATCCGATCTTAACCTTAGGTCATATTTGGAAAGAATGAAATGGAGAAAAAAGAAAATAAATTAAAAAAATTTAAATTTGGAAAGTCACGTGGTTGGGACCGTTAAGAATCAAAAGTTTCTGATTACTAATTATATAACATCGATATGCCAGTGAGCGGCTTTTTGTACATGTCTGTATACAAAAAATACTTTTCACTATAACGTAAGGGGCGTTTAGTAGTCTGTTCTTTTTATTATAGTTTGCCAAAAATACCACAGAAGGCTTGTTTTGTCTATTTATGACACACATACCAATTGGGTTAACACCAATGCAAAACAATACTGCCTTACTTTTCTGCCTTACGGAGTATCTAATCTATTTTTGGTGATTTCATGTAAAAATAAAAAGCTACAAATATTTGTACGGCAACTCAAACCTTTCTGTGTTATTTAATGCCAAAACGCAATATCGCTTGTAAAATATCTCATTGTATCAAACTAATAAAGCACAGTTCCTATTTCATCCATAACTGAGATGAGTTTGTGGGTTCATACCTTTCCCAGCGTCATTAGTGATTAAATGACAACAATAGATCTTATAAGATTTTAACTCGTCACACCTGATTCCATAGTTCGTAACGACATTCAGTAGGCCAATAAAACACCCTCATATTTTGTTTTTGATGAAATTCACCCCAGTATTAGGTAGATAATTACATAATTGTTTATATTGAGATAGGAAAATAATTATAACTATTTCATATTAACTCAAAATCTTTAGAAAATAGTTTATATTACAGGCATACCTTCAAAAATCATTTTGTAACTTTATATTAGTCGAGATTATGTCCTGGACAATCAGTCTGAGGGGGTGTCTGCTACGGTACTAGCTGCTTTGCGCTGTCAGGCTGAAGTATGATTTTGTGTAGTCCCAGAAGGTTCAGTCTCTCTCCCAAGCTTTATCTTCTCTCTTTGATACGTTCTTAGTTCATTACCAATCGCCTGAACCGCCACTACCAGGAAATGCCGACAAGGCTGCTCAGGCCTGTTTTGATTGGCCAAAATTCGCCAACTCTTGTGTGCTATCCTTCTTATCCCAACCTCCTGTCCTTGGGTAAAATCTTCCTGCGGTGGGAGGGAGGTAAATTCCATTGCAGCCTAAACAATAGATAATATGATATTCACATCGAACTGTATCAGATATACGTAGATAATATCAGCAGTATTATTATTAAAATACGACACTCCATATCTGCTTGGATCTTAAATGCTTTCAGAATATGACGTCATATCTTTAACAAATTTGACGTAGTTTTGTTTACATACGGACACGATTTATTCTTCTTATTGCTAGGAACGTTATCATAGAATTGTCAGCGGCGTTGATTCTATAGAAGACACGACAGATCGCATGTGGTTTGGCTACTATTCTTCATTTCAACAAGTAGCGTTATTCATTTATAATCTAAGTTGTTTTCTTTTATTGTATCCAAGAATTCAGAATTCCAATGAAAGTATTGGCATTTTTGCAGTACTAGCTGACGCCTTATCTTCTTGGCACGCTTCCCAAGAGACTCCGTTTTACTGCGATTCAACAAAGCATGAATTAACAATATACATGTAGGCGAAGAAGACTTGAGTCCCTTAGAACTACATATATCGATCTATAACGTGTCCTGGAATTGGCGGAATCGTAGAAAATCTGTAGAATATAAATTTTCAAAATATTTGCTGGCAGAAACTCCGATGACAAATGCAATATGAATTAAAAAGAAAACTGGTTAGTTGTCGTCCATTTTGTTTTACTGACAGACAGACACACACACACACACACACACACACACACACACACACACACACACATATATGTATATATATATATATATATATATATATATATATATATATATATATGTATATATATGTATATATAAATAACTATAGAAACCGTTCCATCAAAAATGATGGAAAGAGATACATCTTCCGAACAAAGCAAGTCAGCATTGAAAAAGGCAACATGTTTATATCACAATAAAATCTATTTACAGTCTAATACTGCAATATTTATATCACTTGTTTCTTCTCGATCATTGCTCACGAAATTGTATTTTTGGGTGTGATTGAAGAGATAATGAATAATGTACTTACCTGTGTATGGATGTAACTCACGGTATTTAGATTTGTAGATTTTTATATATAATAAACTCCTCCCATCATATTCCCCTCCGCCCACCTCTTCTAGTCACACTCCCCTTTATTGTTACCTTTTACATAATGTTCAGGAATGAGAAAACTCGTAGACAGGCGCATGTCATCATGGGTCATCGTCATGAAACTTTTTCATATTGTAGAATACGATCTATCATGTATTTACTGTCTCCGAGATTCCCATCTAACATTACTTAGTTAAGCTTCTTCTTTCGTGTGAATCAGATGATTCTGGTGTTGGCATTAGTTTCCCTGATGTTTTTCTAGTTAGAAATCTTTCGTGAAAGACATCGGGTACTTACGGGATGGACCACGAGAAGGTTGCAAAATCCCTAAGTGAAAGTAGTACTATGGAACCGATTGGATTCGAACTTGGAACACCCAGGTTTTAGTCCGTGTCGATATCCACTTAACCACCGTCACTTCCCACTTAGTTAAGCTGATTGATCTGAAAGCCAAGCAGCATTCATTACCAGGGAATCTTTTAAGGTAGTTCACCTATTTTTCTGCACCCTTCCCCCATTCTTTCGAGACATACTTTGTTCACACCGACTGTTGATATTGTCATGTGTCCGTTATAGTTACTGATAGCTATCTTAAAACAAACTTTGATCTAAAACATTTTTTGGTATTACTGTGTGCATTTTGCAAGTTTCCAGTTGCAATGTTTCAATGGAAATTTAAACTAAAATTCTCTTGCATTGATTCTGAGTAGCCAACCTTTAACATTTCATCGGCTAGTTTTTGATACTTGAGTGCTTATAAAATTGAAAGAATGGGAATTCATTAACATCATCCAGTAAAACGGAACAAAAAAAATGCTATGAAAACTTAAAAATGCAAATTATTTGAGTAATAAGTTTTCAATTCACATCGAACTGATGCAATGCATAGTAACAATATTAAGAAAAAACACATCTTGGCCATTGTTTCTCGAATATTTTCTTTGTATCACTAGGCACAAAAAATAAGAAAAAGTGAATAAAAATTCTACTTTTTATACCAGGGTTTGGCTACGTGGTAGGTTTACGACAGAAACACGCTTGGAGAACTTGTATACAAGTTTTACTAAATAATTATTTTTTGTTAAGATGCCAACTATGCTAATCGCACTGATTATAACATAAACAAGAAATCCACCTGATGGCAAAAATCGAACAGATCCCAGCTGCACGACGTGGAAAGAAATAATCCCATTAAAAAATAAAATATAAAAGAACGCAACAGCCTAAAAAAAAGAGGCAAGGTTACAAGAAATAGTGTCGTCGACATGCCGGAAAAGGTATAAACCGCGTACCGATTGAGACATGACTGAATATGAAGGCGTGAGTTTACACATTTTGATGTAACCTATCTAATTCATGATCTTAAACAATACGACTCTCCTATGATAAACAGATGTTTCGCCTCTCGTCAATTCCTGTTTACCTTCTCTAACCTCTTCGACTCTCACTCATTATTCTCATTCGTCACATCTCGAACACTAAAGACAAATCATCATCATTTCGATACAAATGGTCGCCGTCATTGCAACAATACACAACATAAACATTTTGGAGAAATGGCACGGGATTTTCATGACGGTTCTTCATAAAAAACAACTATTTAAATAGCCGTGATGTGTTACTGCATGCTTATAAACAAAATAACATATCGCATGTGTTACTGTATACTTATAAACAAAATAACGTATCGCATGTGTTACTGCATACTTATAAACAAAATAACATATCGCATGTGGTTACAATTCTCTATCAAAACTAGTGTGACACATTTATAATCTCTTAGTTATGTTTCTTTTATTGTGTCCAAAGATTCGGTTCCAAAAGAAAACGCATTGTCATGACTCACTCCTTTCTTATTTTCCACGCACGGTTACCGAGATACTCTGTTTTTCTGCCATTCAAAAAAGCATAAAAGTACATGTATGGATCTATAACGCGTTCAAGAACAGGTGGAATCGTAGAAAATCGATGAACTCGAAATTTATTAATACCGGTTTGCACCTCCCACAAAAGTACTGCAATAACCAAGGAGCATGCAGAATATTTGTCTTTAAAAATGTTTACGTCAAAATTCAGTCCTGGATTTACTTCTTTGAAATTTTATATTAAGTAGGATTGAACTAAATATTAATATATCATATGAGGGCCTCGTGAAATTGTCTGAAGACAACCGTAAATCGCGAGTAGCGACCCGCAGGCTATTCATGAGGCACCCATATTTTACGCTTTTGAAAGTGACGATGCACAATTGTTTTGTAGACGTTGTGTGGTATCTGTTTGCTATTGAAAGTGTAGAGAAAGGACAGTTATTTTGCTGAGTAGGCCGTGCCCGTACGTATCTGATTTGAATAAGAAAAAGATTACTCTGAGTGGAATTTCCTGTCAATATTTAATTGATGTGTTAAATAGTATACCCCCCTCGTATGATGCGAAACTACATCCGGTGTCCAGATTTTAATTTGTGAGTTTTGTGAAGTGTGGAGTTACTCCTAATTAACGATTACTCTCATATCTTCTCTTACTTAGAGTGGCAGTATCTGACAATGTCTCGTTATTTACAAGTGACTCATTTACAAAATATACACCTACAAAACAATTGGAGTGAGAAAAAATTGTATAAACGCATATGTACGTTGCTTGTATAAGATGTCATAACAAAGGTTGGCAGACAGTCAATAATCAACTACCATCTTGGTGACGTTACTCGAATATTTTCTCGTAATTCTAACTGTGCGCATCTTGAAAGTCTTCATAAAAAGAAATATATTTAATTTACTTACTAGGGCTGAGTTAGACACAAGTTCGGTTTAATGTGAAAGAACCACCTCCCTAAAAAAGACAAATCCGCATTAAAGGCTGGCTAATACTGGCGGTACATGTTATAGGAAATAAACTCTTCACAAAAAAGGAAGTAATGCTTGAAGGGCTTACCTTTTGTAACTGTCATGTGAGTTATGAAACAAGTAGTCAACGTTTCCTCGCAGATGTCTACTTTTGTGTTATACGTTTGGCTACGTGGTACGTTTAAAACAAACAAAAAATCATATTAGCGATCTTTCGAAACAGTTGTCCTTACCATCTTTGGGAAGTATCACGTAATTTCCATCGGAGAATAGACGATTTAACTAGCCGCGAGACGGTATTGCCGATATATAAAAGACAGGCCATGTCACATGTGGCGTTGTGACCATTCTCTGTTTCAACGGCTAGCGTGATTCATTTATAATCTCTAAATTAGTTTTTTTTCTTTTGTGTCCAAGAATTCAGTAGAATTCCAAAGAGAAAGCATTGGCATCTCTACAGTACTAACTGACGCCTTATCTTCTTGGCACGGTTCCCAAGTGTTGCTACTATTCACAAAGCACACATTAACGATATACACATAGGCGAAGAAGAAATGTGTCGCATAGAAATAGATGTATCGATTTACCAAATATCCCAGGAACCCTGGGAATTCCACGGTTGCTTTATTTATTGAAATTACATTTTTGAAAAATACAAGAACTATAAAATTAAAGAATTTCAGAAGATAGATTAATTTTATAGTAAAAGTACAAGTAGAATAATCATTTTTAGCTCTATTTTGAATAAAGTGATTTTAAAATAAAAAAAAACATTCCGTTTAATAAAAATAATTGATGAATGTGTAGAACTGTATTCTATTTAAAGTGAAATATTTTGAAAATCAACAATCGTGAAATTTTAAATGAAAAATTAATTTATTTAATTTTTTTTCGCGAGCTTTCGTTGTAGTACAACCTTGTCAGGCGAGACTGTCTTATAGTTTTTAAAAATTCTTTTCTTCCTCCTCATTTTGATGGTATTAACCCTGAGGGGTCGAATAGACGTCAAGTTCTTAAGACGTTATAAGTTTAGTCCTGACGAAGTATTCTATTTGTTTTTTTTTCGCAGATTTTGTTTAATAATTTTTAAAATCTAAAACCACATTTAACAAAGCTTTATAAAAGATATACAGTGTCTATATTCGGTTTCTGACAAGTTCCGAAATATAAAACTCTTACTCAGTTTGTGATTTCTTTACAATCTGAGAAAGTTATTTTTTTGCTATGTATTATATATCAACCCTTTTTGAGTTATTTAATGCCTAGTCAAATCGTTCTGGTAAAAGGTGTCAAGAACATTCTTAACATCTTCGCACAGTTATTCTTAGTGTTTTCTTAACTATTTAAGATGAACATGTATGTGTATACCACCAGATGAAGTTTCATGTCATGTCCTTGAGAAACTATATTAAACCAATATAATGAACCCCAAAAGAGTGGTCCAGTGAGTAATGGCAACTAAACGATTAACCGACAGTTCTTCGATGCTCCCAAATTGAGGCATCACGACCAGGAGATATCTCATCTCATAGTCGGCACAGATTTCTTTTAATCAACATATCGGACCTTGACATGCACCGCTATTCTAAGTCGAAGTTCACCTTGGAGTAATGGCGAATAAAACGTAACTCTACGTTTATCGAAGCTCTTAAATTAAGGATCTCATCAATGCAGTTTAATGTCAAATAAAGTCTGTCAAATTAAAATATATCACTGCTAACAACATTAACATTTCAATACTTAATCTCGGTTTGTTATTTCTAATTAAAACACGGACATAGGATATTAAAATGTTTGAAGCTAAAATTAAATTCCTTTTTATTATATCAACAGATTGACTTAGTAAAGATGATATTGAAACATACTTGTGAGGACTTTCACATTTAAATAAATACAAATCTGTATTAAAATTTAGCATTTGTGTCCGTTTAAAAAGCCCACAACAAAACTGCACCAAATTTGGCAGTAAGAATACTTGAGAGACTGACCCTTTTATTGATGAGTAGAAATGTTACTATTACTACTTCTACGACGACGACGAAAATAAAGCTTATATGCCCCAAATGTATTGATAACTGCACCAAATTTAGCATGAGGTACACTTGAAAGGTTGGTTGTGTTATAGAGCCAACAAAAGTGATGCTACTAGAACTACCTATAATTTGCCTGTGATAACATATACTTTAAGGGAATTCGAGGGAATTGCACTAAGTGTCGAATGAATAATCCTGGAAATGATATGCGTGTCATGTGTGTGTCCTAACTAAAGTACTTCTACAACATTTACTGCTACTACTACTGATAATAGTAATGACAAAACGAGATTCAGAATTTATTGGCTATCATTTCGCAAACTTAAATAAAGAGTTCTTTAGATGGCGGGTAACAACAACAACATACTACTATTATATGTCTGCGAATTAAAGTAGTTCGTCCAGTATATATATATATATATATATATATATATATATATATATATATATATATAATGATGTAATTACAGTCCATGAAGTTCAAGGGTCGTCACTGTTCTCGTTTGTAATGGATGACGCCATCCTTTTGTTGCTTTATCAGTTATGAGATCATAAAGGATTTTTTCGCGTTGTCTTCAACCTGTTTTAGTCAATGACGTCATCCCTTTTTGACCTCATTCAATATGCATGAAGACAAACAAACAAGATCCACAGTTTTACTAATATATATATATATATATATATATATATATATATATATATATATATATATAAATATAGATTTACATTTCAATAAATACAACTAATAAAATATGAAAGTACATAAAAATATTCAATTTAAAATGCTAATAAAATCTCATTTTTTGAATTCACCGTGATTATATATATTTCCTAGAGGCTGATTAAGAATTCGTACTTCAAGTGGTGTTCAAGTAGAGGACTACCGAACACGGAATCATCTGAAACTGAGCTCAACTTTTAGCGAGTCTAGTTTGCTCAATATGTACTATTCAAAATGTACATATACATTCATATCTTTTCGGTTAAGAGACTCGTTTACTCGGACTGCATGGCTTCACTAACAAATGGGATCCATGTATTCACTATTTCCATTTTTACCAACTTTTATCGTATACATACGAAATAAATACTGTCTCAATGGAATGAGGTAGTTTATTAAGAAGATCTTGTTTCAACTAAAATTCACCTCGTTAGAATTTTAATGCGATTTTAACCTCGTTGTTAAATTATACATTCGCTAAAATCCTTACGTAAAGTGGACATTTATGTTTCATTTATCATATGAGACTAGTTTATTAGATGAATAATTGACTTTTATTTCCATAGTTCTGATGTGAATTTTTCAAATAACAAATACGATCAGATCAATTGAAGAACAGTACAACGGAAGATGCACATTTAAATGCAATTTGAATATGTAAGTAAAACTATGCATTCGATTAATTCTTTAAACGAATTATAGAATAAATAACTATTTCTGTGTGTGTAACGAAGGTTGTGGATAGGAAATTTGTTCTTTTGGGCTTTTTGTTTTGTTTTACACTATATAAACGTCTTGGAGGTTATATAATGCTGAATTCACTCATTTTTAGTAAAGAAGTTGTATACTTCACGTTGGTTATATTTGTTTATATTTATTCTTGATGTAAATTTATGTTTGATTTTATCGTTTTTGTTTTATAAGAACTCTACCCGACTGGCAATACTAAAATAATATATATATATATATATATATATATATATATATATATATATGAGAGAGATATTCGAGTGATGTTCACCGACACCGTGAAATTGCAGTAACGAACATATATAAATGAAAATATGAAATAATTTTGAGAATTAGTGTGTTTTTTTTAATTCTGACGTTTAATATATGCAATGGCCAATAGTAGATCCGTTCTACAAAGTATCAAGTCCTATGTCTTACAACCTCAAAGTAATTTCTTTATGCACGAGTGTTTCTTGTGTGTCCTAAATTAATGTACAAAATCAATACGTGTTCCAAAATAAATTAAGAGGTGAGACCTTTTTATCAAATTTATGTTACTCAAATCTCCTAAAACTGGAGTTGTTTGGGTGCAGGGCATATTGTTTTCTTGAAAATAGCACTTCATTTTTGACGTCCTCTTAAACACCGACATATTTCTACTTGTTGCAGTGTGATAGCCTTTTATAACCCACAAAATTATACTATTTTTATATATTCTATTAATTGTCTATTTTTTGGCATATAAGAAAAAAGATTATATTATTTTACGAAGAGAATATATTTGAGTAAGTGTGTATTACGACGGAAAAATTTGTGATGGAAAATTATGTTTTTGAGAGAAACATTCGTTGTTCTTACACGTCACCAAATATATATATATATATATATATAGTCGTTGACATACTTACTGTTTCGCTGTATTACAGCTCTTCAATATATATATATATATATATATATATATATATAAATATATATATATACAGACACACGCACACATATATTAATCCAGGTAAAGTAAACACCCACAGGATAAAAATATAAAGAATTCCAACCTGGCTATAAAGAGTGCTCAATATCAAATATAGCTTTTATATATTATGTTATTTTAATTCATACAGACATGTATATGATTCGCAACACAGGAATATCGATGTTATCGATCAACAGCTGTTAGAAACTGAACTCTAACTAGGCAGGTTAAAAAATCTGATCTTTCCCTTAGGTCATATTTGAAAGAATGAACTTGGAAAGAAGAGAAGAGGAAATTCAAAATTTAAGATTGGAAGGTCGCGTGGTCAGATTGGAAACCGTCGAAAATCAAATATAATATAAACTAATGTTTTGGATGGGAGAGAGAGAGAAAAGGGGTCAAATATCTGTGGCATATTTTAACGGCGGATTACTGTCTCGATAAGAATTAAGAATTGCTTTACCGTGTCAATATTATGCCAGATATGGGAGTGGGGAGGAACACGCAGTTCTCGATGGAATGAGTAGGGCTGTTAAGTCATTTAGATCTAATCGTGCTGATTTTGTCTTTTTATCTCTTTATTTGTTTTAGATTCACCTATTTAATATATTTTATAATTCTTTATCCATTTTTAAATTTATGTTATTAATTTGGCGGCAATAAAAGAATACTGATCATAACAGGAAAATTAATTAAAATTAACCAAAAGTTAACTAAAAATTTACTAAAGTAACCTGATATGATGTAAAAATGGTAATATCGACAACAATAACAATACTACTACTAATAATTAATACCAATAATAATTATACTATTAATCGTAATGGTAATAATAGTAGTATTTATAATCATAATAAAGGAATGAGTATAAGATTATGGTTGTGATAAATACACGATGGCGGAATAAATGTACAAATGGGAAGGTGGCACAATTAATAATGAGAAGAAAACACTAGTGGCGGCAATGGTAATATTAATGATAATAACAACAATAAAATAATAATAATAAAGTAACAATAAAATTAATAATCCCTCCACAATTGGTAATAATATTAATGGCATCAATAACCACATTAATA
This sequence comes from Sepiola atlantica, assembly GCA_963556195.1. Taxonomy (NCBI): domain Eukaryota; kingdom Metazoa; phylum Mollusca; class Cephalopoda; order Sepiida; family Sepiolidae; genus Sepiola; species Sepiola atlantica. The sequence goes on along the minus strand of OY744525.1, from coordinate 84,420,010 downwards.
ATGTATTGTAATTATAATTTAAATAATAATAGAATAATTATCTGTAATAATCATATCGACGATAATATGTGATCATATATATTTTTTCTTTTTTATTTACGTTCTGCATTTTGTCTTTTTTATTTAAACTGTCTTTCTTCACGGACACATGCATACCTCTCTTCATATATATATATATATAAGGAACATGAGAATAAACATATGATGTATAACTTTATAGTAGGACCTATTATCAAGGATTGATGCTCGATATAGGAAATAGAGCAGTTAAGCCTAATTGGCTTAAGGAAGGAATAATAAAATCTATTTTATTTAAAACCCCTTGTCATGAACAACTGATAACTTTATAGATATTGCATTTTGTACAATTTTTTATCATCATCCTGTACTTGTTTATATATATATATATATATATATATATATATATATATATATATATCTTTTTGTTTAATTCTACTTCAATCGAAGTTCTCATAAATCAAAGATAGATAGATATTCGAATGTTCCATTAAAGTTCTCCCTTAGGTCCCAAACGTTGATTTAATAAAGAAGTGAAGAAGATTTATTTTCCTATCCCCAATTGACCAGTTAATTATGTTATATCTTTCTTTTGGTCTCTTGGTCTCATTGGATTCCAGGACAAGAATTAATCAAGTCTAGTAGAGTATGCAGCAAAGTGCTATTACATGCGTAACACTAATACGAGTAGATGCACTATTCCTCGTATTAGCCAGTTCATAGCCGTGTCGAGGGGATTTTATTCGGGCTTCGAATACTATGTTATTTTGTATATTTGGTCAGGGTTTACTTGTAGGGTGAAGTATCCTCATTTCAGCTTGTCCTGACAACCCCTTGCACAAAGACAGCGAAAAACTCGAGGATAGTGTCTAGTAGGTAACTCAAACTCTCCTCCCTAGTAAGCAACTCAAACTCTCCTCCCTAGTAGGTAACTCAAACTCTCCTCCCTAGTAGGTAACTCAAACTCTATTGTCTAGTAGGTAACTCAAACTCTATTGTCTAGTAGGTAACTCAAACTCTATTTTCTAGTAGGTAACTCAAACTCTATTTTCTAGTAGGTAACTCAAACTCTATTTTCTAGTAGGTAACTCAAACTCTATTGTCTAGTAGGTAACTCAAACTCTATTGTCTAGTAAGTAACTCAAACTCTATTGTCTAGTAAGTAACTAAAACTCTATTGTCTAGTAAGTAACTCAAACTCTATTGTCTAGTAGGTAACTCAAACTCTATTTTCTAGTAGGTAACTCAAACTCTATTGTCTAGTAGGTAACTCAAACTCTATTGTCTAGTAGGTAACTCAAACTCTATTGTCTAGTAAGTAACTCAAACTCTATTGTCTAGTAGGTAACTCAAACTCTATTTTCTAGTAGGTAACTACAACTCTATTTTCTAGTAGGTAACTCAAACTCTATTTTCTAGTAGGTAACTCAAACTCTATTTTCTAGTAGGTAACTCAAACTCTATTTTCTAGTAGGTAACTCAAACTCTATTTTCTAGTAGGTAACTCAAACTCTATTTTCTAGTAGGTAACTCAAACTCTATTGTCTAGTAGGTAACTCAAACTCTATTGTCTAGTAAGTAACTCAAACTCTATTGTCTAGTAAGTAACTCAAACTCTATTGTCTAGTAAGTAACTCAAACTCTATTGTCTAGTAGGTAACTCAAACTCTATTTTCTAGTAGGTAACTCAAACTCTATTGTCTAGTAGGTAACTCAAACTCTATTGTCTAGTAGGTAACTTAAACTCTATTGTCTAGTAAGTAACTCAAACTCTATTGTCTAGTAGGTAACTCAAACTCTATTGTCTAGTAGGTAACCTAAACTCTATTGTCTAGTAGGTAACCTAAACTCTATTGTCTAGTAGGTAACTCAAACTCTATTGTCTAGTAGGTAACTCAAACTCTATTGTCTAGTAGGTAACTCAAACTCTATTTTCTAGTAGGTAACTCAAACTCTATTTTCTAGTAAGTAACTCAAACTCTATTTTCTAGTAGGTAACTCAAACTCTATTGTCTAGTAAGTAACTCAAACTCTATTTTCTAGTAGGTAACTCAAACTCTATTTTCTAGTAGGTAACTCAAACTCTATTTTCTAGTAGGTAACTCAAACTCTATTGTCTAGTAGGTAACTTAAACTCTATTGTCTAGTAAGTAACTCAAACTCTATTGTCTAGTAGGTAACTCAAACTCTATTGTCTAGTAGGTAACCTAAACTCTATTGTCTAGTAGGTAACTCAAACTCTATTGTCTAGTAGGTAACTCAAACTCTATTGTCTAGTAGGTAACTCAAACTCTATTTTCTAGTAGGTAACTCAAACTCTATTTTCTAGTAAGTAACTCAAACTCTATTTTCTAGTAGGTAACTCAAACTCTATTTTCTAGTAGGTAACTCAAACTCTATTTTCTAGTAGGTAACTCAAACTCTATTTTCTAGTAGGTAACTCAAACTCTATTGTCTAGTAGGTAACTTAAACTCTATTGTCTAGTAAGTAACTCAAACTCTATTGTCTAGTAGGTAACTCAAACTCTATTGTCTAGTAGGTAACCTAAACTCTATTGTCTAGTAGGTAACTCAAACTCTATTGTCTAGTAGGTAACTCAAACTCTATTGTCTAGTAGGTAACTCAAACTCTATTTTCTAGTAGGTAACTCAAACTCTATTTTCTAGTAAGTAACTCAAACTCTATTTTCTAGTAGGTAACTCAAACTCTATTTTCTAGTAGGTAACTCAAACTCTATTTTCTAGTAGGTAACTCAAACTCTATTTTCTAGTAGGTAACTCAAACTCTATTTTCTAGTAGGTAACTCAAACTCTATTTTCTAGTAGGTAACTCAAACTCTATTTTCTAGTAGGTAACTCAAACTCTATTTTCTAGTAGGTAACTCAAACTCTCCTGTCTAGTAGGTAATCCAAACTCTAAATAAATATATGCAAGTATGTATGTATGATATTGACTTAATGAAAGACAAGAATAATTACAATTTCTCGACTGAGTGAGCAGTACAGAAGGGAATGAATTGTGAATATAAGGAGGTCGTGAGGTTATATGTTCGTCAGTTATGGTTGCACAATCAATGGCGGCAGATTGTGTCTGAAATTAAAATGAAACATTTATCAGCTCGAACGATTGAAAATGAATGACATCTCAAGTCATGAAACGATTTGTTATGCGATGTATAAACCTATCTAGTAATAGCAAGAGTACCCATCCTATTATGAAGTTATACTAAGGAGACTTCATTTGACAAATTTAATACGCCATATATATCATGTCTTTGTACTCTTATAAAGAACGCACCGCGTTTCCGTGACTTTGCATCGTCAACGTTTGGGCAGGTCTCGGAAGCGCCCGCGTTGACGAAACTATTAACCAATCAGGTTGCAGCAGGCATTAGACAATCAGGTTCCAAGCAAGCAGACGATAACTTTTGAAAGAAATTGATTGATTTTACGGTCTGCAGATCGTTGAATCTCCCGAAGGACTCGTTGAGTTCTGTCAACAACGGTCACTTTTAGCGAAATACTAACCCTGAACCCTAACCTTTTAACTCTAAACCCTTACTCAGAAAATGGTAAAAGAAAAACACACGAAGAAAAAAAAACAAGAAATTGGTTAAAAACAGTGATTTCGTTGTTTATGTTATGTTTCAAAATTTTTTTGTAACTTCTAGGTGTATAAAAAAACATTTTATTTTAAAAATATTTGATTACCAATGGTTCCCTTAATAAAAAAATAAAAAAATCTAATTAGCTATAGTTTGTTCGTTCTTTATTTTTATACGTATATGTATTTTACATTCATTTTCTTTCGTCTGAATTTATCGTGTGCCGAGACCTGTCCGAACGTTGACGACGCGAAGTCACGGAAACACGGTGCGTTCTCGATAAGAGTACCCATGTCTTAAATGATTGAAAGTTTAACAGTGATATAATTTTCATTATAATTAAATGTCAAGTTTTCCATCAATACAGTAACTTTCATTCAGATAATTATCAATAAATTTGTAATCTTTGTTCCTCTCTATATAAGAACTTATTCAATAGTGAAATTAAGCAAGTGTTGTACCCGCCAGTTACAGGGTAAACACAGAAAATTATAGGGCAAAACCCCAACAATGATAGACAAGAAAGTTTACTTAACAAAACCAAGACTGTGGCTAGAGCAATTAATCAATCGCTATGTTAATCTAACAAGTCCCTTGAGATCTCATTAGTTCATTTTATAGAAAATCAGTCGATCCTATTCTCCTGATTTAGGTACCATATGGCATTATGTATACCTTATGATACCCGCCCTGACTATGAAATATCCACTAAAGATATAAATAGTAGAGCGATAATAGTTGTATATTTTTTTCTTTAAAATACATATTTTTCTGGTGAAAGAGTAATGATCGGCGAATGATCGGCCTGAGACTTGATATGCTTCAATTTGCATTTGTAGTGGAATATGCCTTTTAAAATGGCATGACTTATCATATATAAGTTGTAATTCGTGTCAATTTGTTTGTTCACGAACTCCTAGGGGTTTGAAGCTTGACAATCATAACTATAGTTATTCTAAAATTACATAACTCACGATATTTGGAAAAATGTCATTTTGATCAATGAAGGTACAATTATATTAGGAGGCGGTCTGTGGCACGTTGGACATCTATAATAACAAAATTCGTCTTTTTACTTAATTTGATTCTAAACTTAAAGAAATTTTAAAAATAATAAAAAATACTAATATGATGTTCAGGTGTTGGAGTAAGAGTAGACGGTCGTCTCATCCATACGCCGGGTTTACATGGAGAAGTTTAAATTTCATAGATTTTTCAAAAAGTATTTGAATAAATTCAATGTATTGTCACACTTTTTTTAGCCATTCAATGCTGAATACGTCACTAGTGCCCCTATTCCAAAAAGTGAATATTATAAACTGTAGACAATAAAAATAAGAAAAGTGTTATTGGCTTTGACATGACGACATAGGAGCCCTCCTCGAATCACGAGGAACGTTGGTTTTACTTACTATTAGTGCTAACCATTTGATAATTATGTCTATTAATAAATAATCGTTATATATATTTATATATATATATAATACTTCTGATCTCCTGTAATACAAACATATATATATATATAGCATAAGTAACAAAGAATAATATAAAAAATGAGATTCCGTCAATCATTTCTATTTTAATCTTCGTATACAAAACTATAAAAGATTAAAATCCCTTCTGTGTACTTGATAGTCTAGTCATTCTTTTTCGATGACAGCTGGGAGCATTTCCTACTGTCTAATTTATATAACACATTTTCAATTTCATGCACGTTCGCTATTCGCGAATATCTAGAACATGTATGAATATTTAAACATGAATGGTATTATATTTCATAATTGCCTATCTATCACTTATTCTGTCGTTCATTTATGTATATATATACACACACACACACACACACACATATATATATATATATATATATATATATATATATATATATATATATATATATATGCATGGGTTTCTTGTTGTTAAAGCTAGTGAATAGTCTCAGTATTGAGTTTGATTTAGTGGTTGTGAACATCGGCTCTCTGTGTTGGGTGGAATCATCCTTCTAACTCAGTGTTACGAAAATAAAGTAATATAAATATGTTGCGTCCCAATATCTATCTTCATTGATCTGTGCTCGGTCTAAGGCGAACCAAGAGCACAGAAGTGGAAATCCGATCTCATTGGTGGTCGGAGGAAAAAAAGAGATTAATTTAAACTTTTCAGATTTTTTTTCACGTATATGTTTATCTTTGATTATTTGACCTTCACATCGGTTCATTATTTTTTCTGTGTTCGTATATTATTGTAAACATGAATCTCCTATTGTGTTCGTATAATCTAGATTACCATCTGGCTTTGAGTGCAATAGTCGACAGCAAATATAAAAACAATGAAAACACTAATAACTGATACCTACGGATTCACATGCACAAAATAACAAATTACATGAATAAGCCATACTATACTTAGTACACAGACGCACTAAACACATCAAACATCACAAATTCAACTTTGACATTTGCAACGTTAAATAGAAAACGTTAATAGAGATCTATTAATAAAATGACAATATCAAATATCGTGTATGCGTAAATAGGAATAATCGTGTTTAAAAAAGATTAAAAAATCGATTAATTGATAATTTTTGTAATTAAATAGAAAAATGTAATGGATTAATTTAAGTTTAAAAATCCTATTTAAACAGATTAATTTTATAAATAAAATGGTCGGTATGTACTTCTGGCTGTTTGCGTTGTATCATTTTAAATGTAATCCTTAAAAAAACTCCAATTATTTATGCGATTAAAATTTCAACATTTCGCACGACGTCTGAGCGATTTTATTGCAAAACCGAATTTTTAAAATAATATATGTCTCTAGTGGTTTATCTTACTAAAGATATAAATATATTCTCGAAGAAATTAAAGGAAACGAACAAAAATGCGTGGATGGGTGTTGTGGCAATAAGCGAAACGAAAATGGAAGTAAAATGATTCCTGGGCAACGCCGAGTACGTACAGGTAGTTAACCATAATATATATTCCCCTTAATTTTTTCTCTTTATACCCAATAAAATATGGTGTTGGTTTACTGATGAAGATGAGCTCACAAAATTTTCAAATGAGATGGATATTCTTTAAATATTAGAACTATTTTCAGTGTAGGCAGATGAACAATTAGGATTGTGGTTTGGTTTTGTTTGTTACACGGACTATTAACATCAGTGGCTAATTTGATACGGAACAAAAATCAAAATAGAATAATCAATAAACGATATTATCAGAAATGGTCTGAATACAGCTGGCTTCCCTTCCCAGATAGGACCGACTAAGGCGATGTAAAGGGACCGGATGTGGTTAGAATTTTCGATTTTAGAGGGGAGAAAGTTGGTAATTTTGGCTTCGACCTATGGCGATCCATTTTCGATTAGAAGTTCTGTCAGGTCGTTCAGAACGCAGAGATTAGAAAAAAAAAGCAATTAAATATTTTTATTTTGCAGATAGATTTACTTTTTATTCGAATGGCTGTAGAGGCTTTTGGATTTGTTGACCTTCGTGTAATTGCGTTCCTTCAGGTCATCAGTGGAATTGCGACTTGGTTAAAGCATGGTCCTCGCGAAAAATAGTAGCTCTTAGAGCGTATCTCGTTGACAGTGGTGTATCTTTGCGAATGGCAGGGAATATACCCCCTCCGAAAAAAAACATCTAAAGAAACTATTCTGGTCATTATTTGATTGTACCTATATCTTTATTTATTAATAAAATAAGGAGTAATCATTCCTGTAGAATTTAATTGACACTCAACGACATAAAGAGATCCAAGAGATGCGATGTGAATATTGCTTACTTAATACAATAATTTTCCTACTAGATTATCCACTCATGGACTACAAGCCAATCAGATCCTAGAGAATGGACTCCCCATCTGAGCATAATTAACTTCTAAGCATAATAAAACATTACAGCATTTTTTTATAAAACTGCTTCCTAATGTACTCTGCAGTGTTTTGGTTTGTAGGTGAACTGGTCAAGCAGTGGATCACTGACTATTGACTTAAATAATCGGTTGTAATCTAATCATTCTGATTAATCGAAGTATTCGATTTTCTTTGCATTGTTTGTAGATATGTAATGCTAAGAATTTTAAAACAATTGTTAGTGTAAAACAATGAACCGTTCCATTAAGTAGGCAGTGTTGAACAATAGCTGAAAACACTAGATGAAACAGCTTATTGAGCAGAAAAAAAACGTGAAGTAGGAAATAGTTTATGTTGTTACCATGTGTCATCGAGTGATAATATTTTCAGATATTTGATGTTTTGCAAGAGGTTCATGGCGATTTCTGACTACAAAAAAAATGGTATATAATTTATTCTCGACAGATGTACAAATGTTGCGCTCATTTCAGACATCGGTTGCAAAAGACCGTCGATTGACGTGATTTCTAAAGAAGTGATACTTTTAAATGGTGATTGCATCATTTTATATTTTGTGAGCAGATTGTGATTTTTTACCGATAGTTTCCAATAGTATTACGTAAACAGCAGCCATTGTAATAGGGATGGCATTTCCATGAGCTTTTAAAGCAAGATTTAAGTTGATGGAAAGGATGTTAATCGAGGATATGTTTTCTTTACTGTCCGTTAATCCGTGATTCTAATGTAGTGAATACACCGCGTGTGTCGTCTGTTGTCTCCTGGAGGTAACTTTGCATCACCCGCTTCTTCCTAGTGGTAGTAGTAGTGCTTTCCATTTCCCTGCAGTCGCAAATACATTGTAACAGCATATAACTGTCTCAGTATCAGAAATAAGAAAATGAACAACACTTGCTTTACCGTTCAAAGGTGTATTTATGTCATACACTATCTGACCAGGTAATACGTATACCGTGTTGGCTCAGTAAGTGTCTCCAGTTACGCTTCCCAATGTTGTCTTTCCGGTTTCGAAAGGAGATTTAAATGAACCTTAGAAAAAATACGGCTACACTACGGCATCAGTCGAACCAAAGAGACCGATAAAATTTATTCATGTTCACGTCGCTTTGGGGGTGGACTCTTCTGCTAGTTTTTCGCTAAGACATTCCCGTTTCACCCTAATTATATATTATTCTGTTTGTGTTTCGATTTTCTCGAAATTTCTTCTTCTTCCTCTCCTTCTTCTTTTTCTCCTTCATCGTCTTTTCTTTTTTCATTTTTTCTTCTTTTCTTCTTTTCTTTTTCTTTTCTTTTTCTTTTCTTTTCTTTTCTTTTTTTTCTTTTCTTTCTTCTTCTTCTTATTTTTTTTCACTTCTTTTGCGTTAATCGCGAGATACGGCGAATTTCGCAGCAATGAAATTGTGTCTCCTCTTGGTATGACCACAGGCTTGGTTTGGGTGAAGGTCGGTTTTACAGAGATCATTTTGCAGGACGTCTGTCAACTTCATCAACGGCCTTCCTCTCGGTCGATTCCCGGCGACTTCTTATATAAAAGCAAGTTTCACGACGGTATTGTCGTCTGCTCTCAGCATATGTCCAAACCATCTAAGCCACCATTCCCTTATCTTGTCCTCGATTGGTGCGATGCACATTCAAATGTCGACATTTTTCAAAATTGAATGAGTAGTTTTTTTACAAAACGTTGCATAAACTTATATGACCATGAACGCGGAAGACTTGGGAAGATCAGCTTTTTTCGGAAAAAAAACTATGGTTTGTCTAAAATGCTAAAAAAATGATCAGAACTACTACATGATCTTCATTTAGCTTTTGCTTAAAAGTCACCAAAAGTTAGGATCACTTATTATTTACATGGGACAAGTACTGGTAGGCAAAGTAAAACCCTTATTTACCATCTAGGAGGAATGACCCCGACCTCTAAGAAAAAATGTCAAAATAGCACATTTTCACGAAAATCTAAAAGTACACTCATTTGTTTTTTTTCAACAAAAGTTGTGATTGATGTTTGTTTACATTAGTCAATTAGCAGTGATCGCAGGAGCCATACGTACTCTACTTATTTAAAGTTAAGTTTATTTATATTAATTTGAAGTTCCACCTTTTTAATTTGAGAGTAAAAGGATGTAGTATTTTCGAGCTTTGCTTTCAGTCTTTTAAATTCCTAAATATAAAAGTACAATTTGGTTCAAATTTTCTGAAGAGGCGTTATCATATTAGAGATTTTTTTCTCTCGGACTATTGTCCTCGCCGTTTTCATTAATTTTTCGAATACTGTTCGACCGATCTACCTCCAGACATTCATCATTTGCGTTGTTCATCAATAACGGCTATATTTGAATATAATAAAAAAATAACATCAGCGCAGATGAACAATATACTTAAAGAAGGTCAGAGGTTATTTCGGCCGAAAGATAATCGAAATATAAATATCAGCAATGGGGAAAAATAGTCCCAAAAAGAAAACGATACAAATAAGAAAAAAATAATACTAACCTCAATCTTGACAAGGCTAAACATATCTGAAGAGGAGTGACATTAATAACCAACCGTAGGTTATAAATAATGGTTTTGCAGGTACTGTAACTAACAAATAGATGTTCCCGTGTATAGGTCTCCACTCCCATCCCTCCCAAAAAACAAAATATGTATTGCGTTTTTTCTTAGAATAAAATTATGGCTATAATCCATATTGGTTCTGTCGTGTCTATTTTTTATAGTTTCAATACTTTTTTGGTCATGTAGGAGGGCGTTCATTGTTTATTTTAAGTCATAACTTACTTTAAGACAGTTAGTCATTATGTTCGAAAACATCTTAAATATTCTTCTATCTCTCCTTTCATGTTTCATAGCATTTTATTTATGACTATTTTCTCAAAATAGATGAAACATACGACGACGATGTTTATGGAGAGAAAAAAAATCTTCTATCCTGTTGAGAAATTTTGATTTCGATTGTTTGTTTTTGCAGCAAAGCAACACTTATCGGATTATTTACAGTCGAAACAAATTACGTAGCGTAAACGATAGAGCGAATACGGTTAATTGAACACAAGTTGTTGTTTTACACATACCTGGAGTTAATATGCGTGTCTATACTTTTCTCGACTGTGGTTGTACGTAAATAACCACAATAGTTTCACATGCTGAGATGATATCCATTAGACCAATCACGCACTTCCTTTTACAGACGTTTATCGTTATATCAACATTTCCCCCTTTCGTTCCTCAAAACAGATATTGGGGTTTCTCAACTTGAATACAGTTATGGCTATAATAACTCAGATGTTGTGTTTCATTTTTAGTTTTGATAACCTGTTTTTTTTTGGGGGGGGGGAGTTCGTTCGTCCGTTGTTTATCTTACAATATATATATTGCGTTTTTATAAATAAAAAATGAAAATAAATAAATAAATAATGATAATAATAGTAATAGGAATAAACAATAATACATACATAAATAATAGCAAAAATAAGAATTAATAAAATAAATAAATAAACAATAAAACCAAACACAAAGGATAGAATAAAATGAACTCAACCACACACCCTCTTCTCTCTTTCTTTCGCCCTTAACGATACCTATAAAACATTAACTCAAGTCTTCTTATTTTAAAAAAACTAATCCTGAAGATAACTAAAGTCGAAAGCGCTCGAAAAAAATGGCCGAATTAAGAACTATCGGTGAAGTACTATACGGATTGCCACCTGAAATCAGAAGGATAGCTCGATTTGAGAACCTCACGAAGAAGATATACAAACGAGAAAGTTCCGTGACGTTCAACAACGCTTGCTTATATATATATATTCACTCCAGACCTGAAATCGAAGACTTACATAAAATCTACTGCTAAGGTCGCTGGAAAAATGGTTGGATCATTCTATCGCTCCAGAAAGTATCTCACTCCTGGTGCAATCTTCTACCCGTATAAGAGTCAGACCCGTCCTAAAATGGAATACTTTCGATACATCTGGAGAGGTACCGCTCATAGTACTGTTTTCTACCTACAGAGTACAAAATCAACTTCGAAATCTAGTGGGGAATTATCTCTTCTTTTTCCTACAGCCCATTTCCACAGAAGAGACATAGTTAATCTTTCTCTACTTTAAGCCTTACTTCTATGGTAAGTGCTCCACTTAGCTCCAATCTCAGGCCCCTCCTGTAAAACATTCTCGGCAAAAAAAGTGTCTAGTTCTAACGAATCTAAAATTAAAGGAACTTCAATATACAAAGTGACTACCCAAGACACTCTTATCAGTGGAATTCAATACTACAGGGTTGTTTTTTAGCTGACTATTACATGGTTGTTTTCTAGCTGACTATTACATGGTTGTTTTCTAGCTGACTATTACATGGTTGTTTTCTAGCTGACTATAACATGGTTGTTTTCTAGCTGACTATAACATGGTTGTTTTCTAGCTGACTATAACATGGTTGTTTTCTAGCTGACTATAACATGGTTGTTTTCTAGCTGACTATAACATGGTTGTTTTCTAGCTGACTATAACATGGTTGTTTTCTAGCTGACTATAACATGGTTGTTTTCTAGCTGACTATAACATGGTTGTTTTCTAGCTGACTATAACATGGTTGTTTTCTAGCTGACTATAACATGGTTGTTTTCTAGCTGACTATAACATGGTTGTTTTCTAGCTGACTATAACATGGTTGTTTTCTAGCTGACTATAACATGGTTGTTTTCTAGCTGACTATAACATGGTTGTTTTCTAGCTGACTATAACATGGTTGTTTTCTAGCTGACTATAACATGGTTGTTTTCTAGCTGACTATAACATGGTTGTTTTCTAGCTGACTATAACATGGTTGTTTTCTAGCTGACTATAACATGGTTGTTTTCTAGCTGACTATAACATGGTTGTTTTCTAGCTGACTATAACATGGTTGTTTTCTAGCTGACTATAACATGGTTGTTTTCTAGCTGACTATAACATGGTTGTTTTCTAGCTGACTATAACATGGTTGTTTTCTAGCTGACTATAACATGGTTGTTTTCTAGCTGACTATAACATCGTTGTTTTCTAGCTGACTCTAACATGGTTGTTTTCTAGCTGACTATAACATGGTTGTTTTCTAGCTGACTATAACATGGTTGTTTTCTAGCTGACTATAACATGGTTGTTTTCTAGCTGACTATAACATGGTTGTTTTCTAGCTGACTATAACATGGTCGTTTTCATGTGAAATGTTAGACAATTTATATCGAGCCGTTCACTTAAACATTTTCACCCATCGTTTTCGATTCTTCTCAACGTGTTGTTCATTGCTAACAGACAATCTTCTTAACGCTTATCCTCGAGTGACCTTTGGACCTTGATGAACGGTGACATACTAATAAAAAAAAATAAAAACAAAAAAATGGCCACCTTTTACTGACTTGAGACAATAAAGAAAGAACGATCAGCAGATTCGATATCTAGAAAACTTTCATCATATTCAGTGAACTATGCGTAAATATATAAGCGAGTGCACATTCTGTGATTGAGGTGAAATCAGCATAGATTAATCGTGGCCCCAATCTGCAATTTGCACTCATTAGTGAAACGTAATTGAAAAGGTGAAATAAATTAACGTTAGACTAATTAACTCGTTCTGCTGCAATGTATTGTACCACGAATCCTAACTCACAACTACTAAACGCTTCTACTTGTTTAAATTGTTTCACGGAAACGGGGTTGTTTCTGTGTTTTAGTGACGTTTTCATTTATTTCTCTGCGACTGCAATTATATATCATAAATATCTTATCGTGCAAAAAGGTTATATCTGTTTAAATACACCAACCTACATCATTTGGTCGAACAACTCTGGAACTACACCTCTCTCTATCTGTTTCTATATCTCGACACACTCACATCCATATATATATATATATATATATATATATATTAATTGGATTTTGTTTATATAGGCAGCATTTTATAATTTATACATTGTTAAAAATAACAGAATTCGTCTGTTTAATTATATCTTTTTTATTTTTTTTATTTTTCAATATATATATATATATATATATATATATAACACTTGTACAGTCAACGTTTATTAATCCGCGTTTCAATGTTTTACATCTTTTCAAGACTGCATGAAGACAGCCTTTTTACATGTTTGTTTTCATGCAGACTGGACAAGATGTAAATCATTGACACGCGGATTAATTAGCGTTGACTGTATTAGTGTTTTTTTTCTTTATAAATGATATACTAGTTATTGAGCACTTAAAAAAAATTGGTATTATTTTCATCTTGTCAATTTATTTCAACTTAGTTAATTAATATATATATATATATATATATATATATATAAAATTGGCCTCCAGGAAAAAATATAAAACAAATAAATTACAAAAGAAATTGCTTTTTAATTTTTCTCAGTTCGACATATTATGGACAATCGGAAACACGTATTAATTTTATCATTTCTTTTTTCCATTGGAAAGTTATAATTTTCGGATATTATTTGTAATTCACTTATATAAAGCAAACACAGTAGAAATCTCCGTCGGTTTAAACGCGTGCTTTTCTTAGGACACTGCTTTTGTTTTAAAAGATACCGTTCTCAATCCTGTTTTTACGTGTGGAGGTTTGTTTGTCTATGTAAGGTTTAAAAACATTGAATACATTAAAGACATTGCCAGGACTGCTGCAAAGAAGGTGGGCTTCCTCTACCGTGCCAGTAAACGTCTCACGCCTAACATCATTCTATATCTCTACAAAGCCACCATCTGCCTATGCATGGAGTATTGTTGCCACATATAAGCTGGTGCATCATCCACCAGTCTCTCCCTCTTCGACAAGGTCCAAAAAAGAGTCGCCAACTTAATAGGTCCCTCACTATCCACCAAGCTCCAGCCTCTATCCCACCGCCGCAATGTTGCTTCCTTGTGCCTGTTTTACAAGTACTTCAATGGATTGTGCTCTGATGAACTTGCTGCTCTGGTACCCTCACGACACAAATTCACTAGATCAACCCGACAATCTGCCAGATCCCACCCATTCACTGTTGAGGTTCCCAGATACCGAAGAGCTTTCTACTCCAAAAGTATCATTCCTCGTGCTGCTGGACTCTGGAACTCCCTCCCTGCTCCCTGTTTTCTTGACGATACTGACATGCAGAAATTTAACACTAATGTAAACATACATCTTGCTGCACAGCTCCCAATTTAGATTGACCCCACCCCCATAAACAAACTAACACCCTTTTTCTCAATAGCCCCTAACGTCTACAGTGGCGATCTGCCTTGTTTGGGGTGAACTATGTAAAAAAAAATATATACATTCTATCGTGTGTAGGCTTCTCTTATAGACACACATTGGCTTTTACAAAAATAAAAACACATAACACAGTAATTAGAGAAAACTGCAACTCGTTGCTATTTGTATTTATCTCTGTTCGACATTTTTAATCACTACCAATTAGGAGTTGGTTACATTTTAGGTGACATAGTTAAATCATTGCATCTGACTGGCAAAGTGTTTTGATTATTTTCAATTCTAACATATACACTTAATGAAATAAAATGTTAGTATAATAACATTTGGAAGATTGATGAAAAAAAAATCAAAATAATCCTCAATACATAAAGATAGAATATATTTTACATTTTATTTTGACTGAAAACATTACGCAATAAAATGAAAAAAAAAAATTCCAAACGTGAAACTCAAACAATTCTCGTTGGTATTCTCGCGAGATCACGTTTTCATGAGGGCGACTTTTAAGAACAAGTACATTTGACTAGCAGCAAGCGGAAATGACTTTTTTTTAGAAAGAGTAAAAAGAAAATGGTTTCCGTGAACCTTTCTGTCTTGTTCTCGATTTCACTCTATTTTATTTATTTATTTATCCTCTTTTTTTGGGTTAAATATACTCTCTCTTCTTTTGCTGCTTGTATGATTAATCGTCAATGAAGTACGAACTGACACGGTATCTATTTAAAAATAAAGCATCCAATGGTAATGCAAAAAATATGTAAAAATACAAAACAATTACACATACGAGCAAATCGTAAAAGAAGGAAACATTTACGGTCGACTTTTGTGTGAAAGGCTTTTCGTTCTTTTTATAAAATAAAAAGCTGACTTACGTCAAAAACTCAGATGCTACGATTAGAATGCAGACAGTACATATATATATATATATATATATATATATATATATATATATATATATATATACACAGTTCTTGCATTCTAATCGTGTGTGACGTAATGCTACACTTGTTAAAATGTTATGTACTAGCAAAAGCATTGTTGACCCCGACTAACCGGATTATTTATTTTGTGGGAATGAGATACAAATGTTTCCGCGTAGCTTACTTGCCATAAATAAATTTACATACAACTACGCAGCTCTACTCATGAACTGAGTACTGTTGAAGTTAATACTGAAAATATATATACGTGATATTATATTTTATATGTATATATATGAAATAGTAATAAACAAAACGATATATAAATATATATATATATATATATATATATATATATATATATATGTGAAGAAGAATGGAAAGGAATTAGAGAAGCAAACTGAGCCTTGCCTGCATCCACGAACGTACCTCTTATTGGACTTTTTACCCTTTGGATTTTCTATTTTCGCCGCACCTGAAGTTGTGGCTTCTTGGAATTTAACTTTGAATCCTCTCTCACAACCTCTCATGCCTTTTAACGACCTACCTATCTACATCTCATTCTCTCCGCTGGACTTTTCGACACCGGACTTTTTAGCAATCGGACATTTGCTTGCATCCGGGCAGAGTTTTGCCCTGTTTCTTTCCCTACAACTTATAGTTTATTTTTTCAAATTTTAAATTTTGGCCTTTGCCAACTTATCTATCCCAGCAACTTCCTCTAATGATAAGATTTTGATCTTTGAAAAGCCTGGCTTAAGGAAAATTTAACTTGAATAAATTGCCTTTTTGCGGAATATACCTTGCTCTGAGCAATTGAATTGAAATTTGATTTGGCTTTTGCTTCTCTAATTCCTTTCCATTCTTCTTAATATCTACCTGCTCTATCCTGGATATTGAGCTGTATACTCTTCACAATAGGTTTTACCTTTCCTAAAAGTTCGCTTTTAGTACACCACTTTATATATATATATATATATATATATATATATATATATATATATATATATATACCTATATATGTATGTATCTCTATCTATATAAAGTTAGGTGTGCGTTTGTGTTTATAGATTGGTACATACATGATTTACTAAACTAATTAACCGATCATTATGAATTCTGGAACACAGATGAAAAACGTAAGTGGTAGTGATGTTGGCTATATTTAGTTTCCTTTAGTTTTATGCAAATGGGTACAAAGAGTGTGAAAGATTGTCGTGAAAATTCGGATACCTCCGATTTGGGGGCAATTTTAGCAATAGGTATTAGACATCAATTAATAGCTATTCACTCAATTTCAGTTTCTTTGGAGTATTCTAAAAGAGTCCTAATGGGCATAATATGAGCATATACCTTCCATTTGAGAATTCGATAACATTTGCACCGAATTTGATCTATAGTTATTAGATATTATTTAGAAAAGATTCCCTCGATTTGAATTTCTTATATAGACCTCTTAAGCGTAGGCCTTACATTTAAGACATTTTCTAGAATACAAATGATGTAATTAATTTTAATCAACATTGGAATAAGGATACTTAACATAAGGTTCAGTCTCATTACATCTTGATTTTAATCTTCGTAAGGGGACATAGAAGTGCTGCAAAACTTCTTTTCTAGGAATTAATTTTACCCGTTTTAGGACAGGTGGCATTCTAACAGATTTTTTTTCATTTCATTCTTTCCAAATATAATCCACGGTTAAGATCGGATTCTAACTCTGCCTGATGAGATCTCGATTATGATAGCTGTTGATCGATAACATCGACAGGCCAGTGTCGCAGATTTTTTACATGTATGTGTAAATAAAAATAATCATATATATATATATATATATATATATATATATATATATATGAGAGAGAAATAAAAATGGGGATAAAATGATCAGACGTAATAAAAAGGAAAGCCAAAAACTATATCATTTATGTATTCATCAACGGTTCAGCTTGATTGTAGACTTCCTAAGGATGCAAGAAAAATGCAGAAAAATAATCATACAGTGAATAATTTTGATTTGCCTAAAAACGTTCGAGTTTCAGCATGGCTGTAAATGAAAAACGCAAAAATGAAAAAAATGCGATTTTGGTTAATGCGTGATCAGTATAAGTTTACACAGTTCAAGGAATAGGGGAGATGGGATGACAGTTTTGAGTTATTAATTTTTATTTCTATTTTTAGTTTAGGTAAAGAGATAATGTCTGGGTCATTTGCGTCAAAACGGAGCGTCGCCGATAGTGGATTGGGGGGGGGGCGGAAATCTGAACTTACTGTCATGTTTCGAATTAAAAAGGAAAGAAAGAAAAATAATTATATTTTTTTATGAATGTAAACGCATGGCGAGTTTCTATTTTGAAACGCAAATTCTGGTTAAAAATAAACATTGTGGAAAATTAAAATTAATGACTATGAATTTTTTTTGTATTTTTCTTCATCCTGAGGAAGTCTTACAATAAAGACAAAACGTTGATAAAATACATGAATAATATAGTGTTTTGCTTTCCATTTTCCTTTTCCATATATATATATATATATATATATATATATATATATAATGGGGTTGTATGTATCAGTAATCTATTTAATTTTAATGTCAGAGTTAATGTGTTCATTTATTTATGACAATGCATACATAAGTGCTCATCAGGACATCTTGTTGGCAGACCTAGACAATCTGAGGACCAATATTATTTATTTTTATTTTAACATATAGACGATTTTATTTTATTATAACATAATCTACAAATACATATACTTACATCATTTGTTGAGGTAATGGTATTGATTTGTATTTATATTTACTTATTTTTATTTATTTCACGTTATTCGTGAGATCAGACCTTGCATTACCTTGACTCTTTCTCTGTATTAAACATTCTTGTAAGAAGTAATATCTTTCCTGCACTAAATTTGCAAAGTGAACTAAAGAACCAGAGGAAAGCTGTGCGTTTCTCAAGCGCCCCTGTTGCCTGGAAAAGGAAACTAGTCTTATATCTACCAATTATTGATTTTGCGCACTTAGTTTTACGGATTTCGATCATCCAACATTTATAATTCCGATTTTGTTTCACTTGGATGCTTTTCCGCTATTGTGTTCGTCTGGGTCTTCATCAGCTTTGTGTTCAACTTGTTTTCTTATAACAGACTCTTTTTACAGCAGTACGGAGACGTGTGTTCAAATGCAACCGCAACCACTACACAAACAAATACATAAAATGTAGTTTATTGAACGCGGTGGATAATAAACATATTCATATAGACCCCAAAGATAAAGATGTCCGGAAGTTTCTTCAACATGTACAGAATCTATCTCTCAACGAGCGCATTGGCAAGGGGGATAACTAGGTTGGCACAATTGGTCCAGTTAATTTCGTATTTTATAACACTATATTTTTTAGTAACACCCATTTCCTTTGTTTTTCTTGTATTTGATTTTGCTTTTCTTGAAACGTTTGGTTATTTTGTTTTACGGCATACCATTCTTTTTGAGGATTTTAATGCCGAATACAGTCCTCTTTGTATAAATTTGAAACCGTAACTTAATATTTTCACCTATTAAATAGATTGTATATTGTGTAAGAATAGATTATAGATTCATTTGTTTAGTATAATTTGTCAATAAATAATCTGTAATTGATACATTTTATTTAACCCATAGATAGAGACCCTGACAGGTGCTGGCACTTCAATCAGAGTGGGCTTGGGAATAATGACAACTAAGGGGTGATTCTCAACGTCTAAAATGCCGAAACCTGGGTCAACAACCGGATCAAGTTTTGTTTCATACTATTATGTTTCGTATCAATGCTCCGTACGAGTATTCCAAATAATGTAAGGAATCCTGTAGGATTTTCACATCAGTTATGTAATATGCAACATTAAAATGGGGACGCCACACAATTAACATTTACATTTCGCCGGAATTTGGCTCGAAAGAGAATTCCCGGGTTTTGTGATGAGGTTTACAGTGGAATACAAGATCGGAAAATTGGAAAAAGAAACCAACACAAATGGAATGATTAAATAAACGAACAGTCACATTTTATATCAGAAAAAATACGATCAGAAACTAAAAGTAATGAATATTGTCTCTTCTCATATGAATAATGTTCCTTCAAACATTGTTCACATACAGAGTCCCACTTATGGTATACATGTTTTTTTTTATTATTAGTCACAATACTCAGAACGGTTAGGGGGCTTGACTAGGGTTAGAAAAGATAAACAGTATAAAAGGGATGGATAGATGGATTTCCGGGTAGTGTGTGTGTAATGGACGAATACCTTGCCCTATGGTGTCCGAGACAGTTTAATGTGATTCCCAAGACAAATGTTATTTAACCCTACAGCTGAGTGGTACTATCAGTGGACCTAGGAGGTAAGAGTATCTAAAGACTTACTTCACACTCAACCAAAAATCCCAAAATTGGTATTTACCACCAAACACGCTTTAATACTATACACATTACCTTTTTTAACTGGAGTCCCTATACCTTTTTATTTTAAACAGATTTCAAATGAGATTTATATTTCATTATACTTTTCGCCAGTAATGAAAAAGGTGTTGTTGGAAAAAGCTTTCCACATACCTAAATAAGTAAAATTACGTTTGTTTTTTTACGAATTATCTTCAATAAATCACACAAACTTTAACTAAAAGAAGAAACATATTTTTCTGTCACATTTTAATTTTAACTCGTGTTTAATGATTGCAATGAGTCGTTTACAATAATAATTTTGTTTTGAGGTAGTAAATAACAGAAAATTGTTGATACGCCGTAAGACAAACACCACAAGCTTTCTATTCTGTTTTAGCTTAAAAATAACCCAGGTGTTGATATGGCGTGAAACAGGTAAGACACATATTTTATTGTTCCGTCATTAAAATACCGCCAAAATGGTGATAGGCCGTTAAACATACCATCCAAGCCTTCTATTGTATTTCGACATTAAATAACCCCCGAGGGGGATGATGTGCCGTAAAACAGATACACCCAACCAAACTAAACCAATTTTCCTTCAGTTTCAGATAACCATTCTTTTCCCCCCCTTTTTGTTTCTCTTCGTCTTTTTCCTTGGCACGCACCACATTTATATTGCTTTATTTGTGATTCTCAACTTTCACGTATCGTAGCGGTGGCTCCTATAGTCTTATATCCATTTATTTCTTTGGCCGGCCATATCAGTTTTACGGATTTCGATCCTTCAACCTAGATAATCCATAAGTCCTTGTTCGTTTCACTTGGATGCATTTCCATTTTTGTATTACGCCGCGTCTGTCTGCTGAATGTTCTATTTGCTTTCGAATAATAGACTTTTATTGCAGCGGAGCTGAAACAGTTCACTCGGTCTTTGGTAGTTACGTATTTTGTACACTTTGGCTTTCCCTTTCCTTCTTGCATTGATTGTCGAAGACACATCTGAGACAGACATATGTGTAGATTGATATATAAAGACCATCAAAATTATGCTCCGTATATATTTACTAGTATTAAATTCTTCTCGAAATTTAGAAATCAAAAATATAATAACTGTTACGTTGTTACGTACATTATTTTCTGCTTACAAAATCATCTTAATCATTTTTAATTTGTACAAATTTATGTTGTCATAGAATATTATTTGTAAATGTGCATCAGGCGAGGTAAGTAACATCCGGCGTTTCTACGTAAAAGAAAAACTCTTAATCATTGCGTTCAATGCAGAGTTTCCTTTTTTAACAAATAATCTATTCCAAAGTAATCTAATTATTTCAAACGTATGTATTGGTGTGGGACTTTAACCGGAAGTTGTGATCTGAATTCAAAAATAATCTAACTGAAAGTTTTTATCCAGAATTTTATATTCTTTTTTATTAAATTGCTTTTATAAAACTTGCTACTATTGATAACAATATTGATATCAACCAAACGATATAAAATAATAAGGGAATAAAACAACAAAAGACTCATATACATTTTATTAATTTATTAGAAACTTTTATGAAAAAATATATGCAACTGGAAGATGAATAAGTGTATTTAAGTATTTGCTGATCACTATATATACAGTATTTTAAATATCGAATTAAGTAAGCTTGGCGTGTTTTGATATCAATATACTTATGATGCATGGAGAAAACTTTATCATCTATTCATATATATATATATATATATATATATATATATATATATATATATATATATATATATATAAAATAGTAACTGTGTGTGTATGTGTCCGCTTGATCTTTGAGTCTTATGTTCACCCAAACCGCTAAACAGAGTTGCTTGAAAATTGGCATGTGGACTACTGACCTCTCAGTGAAAATCATAGGACATATAAGAAATACATAACTTCAACGCTGGGGATCCTCGTGGGCCTCACCCCACTAAATCTGTTTTCCCTTAGATTCAAATGAAATTTAAACCATAGGTAAATGACCAAAATGATGTCTATATCCCAAATTTCAGCAAATTTTGATAATATTAAGAGTGTCCCCGAGAGCACATGCCCTCCACTGAAATTAAACTACAAGTCGACCGAAAATTTAAATAGGTCCAATTTCAATGAAATGTTTACTTTATTTAATACATATTAAAGAAGGATTATATATATATATATATATATATATATAAATATAAATAAAGCCTTGGCTGAAAAGCCTTGGCTTAAGGAAAGAATAATAAACACTAGTTTATTACTGAATACACCTCGCATTGAACAATTGAAATTTGAAATAAATTTGGACAATCGTCGCATATTTATCACTCTTTTTTGTTCTCTCTCTCTCTCATATATATATATATATATATATATATATATATATATATGAGAGTGAGAAGAAAAGAGTTCTCTATATTATTGTACTTAAGCTTAGTTAATCAACCTTAGTTTCTCTAAGGTATCCTTCCGTGATATGTTAATCACACTAAATACATACTAAGATATTCCTCAAATTTAAGATTAAGTTATGCCTGAAACATTTTTTCAGTTTAATTATGCTAATTAGCCGCAATTTGCAATTAACTCATTATCTATCACTCGCTTTAACTGTATTTTGTGTGATACCTCGTTTTAATGTGATACGATATCTATCACTCTCGCTTTCGTTACTCTCTTTCTCTGTTTATTAAGAGTCGAACGTTATAAAGAAAAGAAATTAATAAAAAGATTAGAATAGTCCATTATTACCCAACGGAAATGTCACGATTTTATTTAATTAAGAGAGAGAGATAGAGAAAGAGAGCAGAAAAAGACTATATTGGATTTTGTTTTTATATTTCTATATATAATGGTCTTTAAAAACTCATTTCTTCTATGATTCAAATAAGCTAATCCGAGCTCACTGGTTGGTTAGTTGTGAAATATTCGATAATATTCAATAAATTATTTAATAAATAAACCTTTTTATCACTCTCGTATACGATGTATTTTGTAAAGTGGTAATAATTGAGTGATTTACAATAACGCTATGTTAACCTTAGATACGATATATAAGCTTGCAGTCCTCTCAAACTGTATTGGAAATGTTTTGATGAAAATGGAATTATCAGAGACTAAACAATGAGAACGTATTATTTCCTTTTCTTTATGTGCAGCCAAGATGGACCTTTTGAAAAATGAATGTTTCTTAAGAATAACATTGAAATAACATGTTTTAATAACTTTGTTTATATTATTCTTTATCAGTTTTGGTCATTGAAACGTTTAATCTGAAGAAATCCACGTAAAACAATGTTTGACCTTCAAATGATTCAATAAGTGATGTTGCTTGTTTTTATTTTTATAGTAAAATTTAGCCGATATGTTGGAAAATCCTGTGACGCCACTTCTGTTTGATAATTATATGTCACATCCGTCTGTATGTGAACTAAAACCGTTAACGTATTAGCGTGATACATAATATACAATGTTATATACAGCGTTTTTTCTTTATGTTCACTCGACTTGATCATTGTTACTCCACCTCTTTTCAAGCTGAACAGTGTCTGCTTATTGTTTTTTCATCTCCCTTCTCTTTCTACTGCTTATTTCGCTATCGCAAATCGCCATTTTGTTTTTTGGTCGTAATGCATGCAATTCTATTTTGTTTATTTATTTATTTTATTTTGTTTTGTTTGTTTCCTAGCACATTTACATTTCGTTTCTGTCGGTCGACCAGAGTTCAAATGCAATTCCTGGCCAGGTGCCAAGTTCTGGGTCTGTGGCTCTGGGTAGAAATTGTAAAAATAACAACATCGCCATTATTCAGCGTTATTGGCAACTTCGAACGCAACAATCAATTTGACTTGTAAGACAAATGAACGGTTATTTTTGCTATCCTTTAAAACAATCCAAACAGTAATGTGACTGTGAGCAATGCTTGTCAGTTTTACAACATGTACTATAAACAATATTTGCACACATAACCTAACACGCAAACGTATACACTTTGATATATATATATATATATATATATATATATATATATATATATATATCAATGAATAAATGCGAAATTGAAAAAAATTATCCCGACTATATTCATATCAAACGCGTCAAGCTTATTTTATTTCTTTTTTATATATAATCCCTTCCACAGCGGTAAGATGTGACACAAGGTCGGAAAATGGGATTGAAAAGCCAGTGCCTGAGAGGATGAGCAATCTGGTCTAGAAAAAATGCCTTGGCAGCCCTGTCGGCATTCCTCGGTAGTGGCGCCTCATGCGATTATTTTCAAATACATTTTATATACCTAACAGAACATTTCCAAAATACACTTAAAAGGATACATCATTTGAATAATACTTTTATAAACAGTCTCAAATGAATTAGTATTCTGCACTATTCATTTCTATTTTTGTACTCCACTTCCTGACATAAATATAATACTTTTCTGCATATTGATGTTACTATTAATAGTAGTAGTAGTAATATTAAGTACAACGATCTAATAAAAAATGTTTTACCTCCAAAATTATTATTTTGAAATTCGAAAAATAACTTCCGGGTTTTATTGTTGACGATGATGCTGCTACTAATGTTGATGATTATGATTATAAAGAAAAGTATTACTTTTGCCATTACCGAAAACAATAAATTACCCCTCCCCCCCATCACCTTTTTTCAATTACAAAAAAATAAAATAAAATCATATTTGTAAAAAGTCATCATTAAGTTTGGTTTTATATTTCTTTCATTTAATATATAAAGTTAAGACGATTTTTCCCCTGTACCTTCTCGGAGAATAGGAAAATAACCACATGCATCACAGGCTACTAAACTCACCACTATATTATACTTCTTCACTCGAGCGTGTTTTAGTAAATTTGTTATTATCATTTCCCAGATGACACTAAATATTACATTTGGCCCACCATCTTCGACTCTCCGACAAACTAAATCCATATAGGTGGTAGCAAAAACGTTTCTCCCTAACAATTCTGTACTGTCACTCCACTCATCGACACCGGGAACTAATAAACACAGTTTAATTTTCACAAAAGACTCCGTTCTTATTTATTATTAGCCTGGGATTAATTTACTACATAATATAAAGCAATATGCAAAGACATAATGACAGCTCCCGTTCCCTCCGATGATTTTCCGCGAATATCAGATTACGTTATTTCTATTTCTACCTATGACTTCTATATTTATATTCATTCCGGAATTAAGCGAATGAAATTAACGAACACAGTTCCTGCAACATTTAATAATTCAACATGGCGGCTACAATTGCTTAATCGAATCGACTTCCTATTAAATTCAATAAGCGCCAAGATAATTGTAGACCCCGATTCATTTACACTTTCAAAATCATACACCTTTAACACGCATATTATAGAAAACTTGCCCAAATCCATTTATTTCATCAACTACAAATGACCTAAACCGTGTCATTGTTGAACTTTACATTTGGTCGGCAGAAGCTAAATCTTAACACGCATGCCAATAAGCAAGCTTAGCTTAATTGGCCTATTTCCACATGTATTTTTAACTCGAAACTGTGCGCAGTCGTTAAGAAGGCAGGTTTCATGATCGCCAGTTTCAGCGTTCGATCCCATTCTACTCTACCACTTTTTTTCTTTTTCTTTAGTTTAAAACATTCGCCAACACGGTAGAGGGAGGGGGGAGAAAGAACAATAGGCCGTTTCTTTTTTATTCGACGTCATGGTATAGGTAGTACTTTCTCCCGTGCAACGCCGGGCGAACGATTCCGCTAGTTAATAATAAAGGCGAAAAACACATGGTAACTATTTTAAATTACTCAAGAATATGTAATTGTTTTATATGACCTACTAGCGTTCCACATTTGGCGATTGTCAAGAATAACCAATAGACCGACAAGGTGTGCATAAAAACAAATAGTAAACAAATAACTGTTACCAAAAGCAATATAAGTTACTTTTCTACCTACCTGCTTACTGTTTTTTTTGTGTTTCGGAATAATTTAAAGCGTTTTATTTTATTTGATTTGAAAAGTTCGGTAACATATATTACCTTATACTGAAATGCCGATTTTCTTTTGTATATTTCCCCTTCAATTAGGTGGAGAATTTTATTTATACAAACTGCATATCATGACACGTTACTACCGTAGCTCTTGTAGACTCGGTATCCTTAGGCCGAAAAAATAAATGCTATTATTATCCTTTATAAACATACAATATAAATTTTATTATTCTTATTATTCAATTTTTATTATGTAACAAACAATGTAAGTAAGTAATTTTAAAACCGTAATTGTATGTTAAAGAACTCTACTCTTCTCAACGTATACATTGTGTGTGTTAAATTATGTGGATGCATGCATGACGAAAAAAAATGTGTCATTTCTGTTTATTTCAATTGACCTGATAAAAGCGTCTTACCCCCATTCGTACTGTGTCAAAGTTAAAAATACATCCCCTCCTCTACTCTCCATCATATGACATCATGACATCATGCCAACAGCTAATGTCTGGCCTGTTTTAGAAGTTGAAATCACAAATTACAAAATTATAGACAATCTTACCGTTTGCATGTTCAAAGATGATAATTTGAATTGAGTCGTGTGACTCTTACGAATTAAAGCTCTTTCCTATTCTTAGATATGAAAATAAACAAAAAACAGAAATTAATTTTTTGACCTGATGATACCGAGTTTAAAAAGACTTCGGTTGAAACGTGTCAGGATATGTAGCCAAATGTGTGTATGAATAAAACTGTTATTATATAAATAGCTCTATTTATTATTAAGCCCTATTAGATAAATGCAGTAAATATTCTGCGGATTTTACCTGTGCATACAAACCTTAGCGATTGCTCATATATATATATATATATATATATATATATATAAGTACTTCATGTATCCACATACAATATTACAAGGAGATATAATTTTTTATGTATCAGTTTTCAGAATTTACTTCAACAGTGCTCGATACGTAAGTAGAGCTAGGTAGTAAGTAATGAAAATATATATGGCAATCAAGCTACACAGAGGCTCCCGCGTTTCATCCCCGGGGGGAATCTTCAGGCTAAATGCATAGAGTTATTTTTGTCAGGTGTTTTTATACATGGCTTGCTATTTAACCAATCAGATTCTTTATTGTTCCCTCAGCCAATCGTTGGGCTTCCCGCGAACAAAAGCTTTGTTGGTGACGCACCTATACCTATCCTATTTTTTGTTAACAATGGATATTCCTATATCCTGTTTCCTTTGTTGTCGATTTAGTGGGCGACTTTATTTTCACACGTGGTTTCTTGTATTACTATTTTAGGTTTTAAATTTTTACTTGTTCAGTTTTTTATTTATTTATTTATTTAAAAAAAATTTTTAATTTTTATTTATTTATTTATTATTATATATATATAGCGTCTATATAGGCAGCATATTTTAATTTAGGCAAACATTATTAAATAACACGGAGTGTTTTAGCTTGAGAAGTCTTTTTTTTCAATTTTCCAAATAGTCCATTTAGTATTTTGGTCAAATTGGTGTATGTAAGTTCCGTGGTTTTTTTGTGAGTACTTTCGATTTGATTTGTCAAATCATCTTCAGGCGATGTTATTATTGGTATCTTTATAAATATGTCTTTACTGTTGAGTTTTTTTAAACAGCTAGTAATTTACAACTTTAAAAAGAGAGTCTATAATATTGAGATTAACACATGCGAAAATTGAAAAAAAAAAGAAAAAAAGTCTTATCAAGCAAAAACGATCCGTGTTAGTAAATAATGTATGATGAAATATATATATATATATATATATATATATATACATACATATGAACTAATATATATATATACATACATATGAACTAATATATATATATACATACATATGAACTAATATATATATATATATATACATACATATGAACTAATATATATATATATATATACATACATATGAACTAATATATATATATATATATACATACATATGAACTAATATATATATATACATACATATGAACTAATATATATATATATATATACATACATATGAACTAATATATATATATATATATACATACATATGAACTAATATATATATATATATACATACATATGAACTAATATATATATATATATATACATACATATGAACTAATATATATATATATATACATACATATGAACTAATATATATATATATACATACTTATGAACTAATATATATATATATACATATGAACTAATATATATATATATACATATACATATGAACTAATATATATATATATATATATATATACATACATATGAACTAATATATATATACATACATATGAACTAATATATATATATATACATACATACATATGAACTAATATATATATACATACATACATATGAACTAATATATATATATACATACATATGAACTAATATATATATATATACACATACATATGAACTAATATATATATATATATACACATACATATGAACTAATATATATATATATATACACATACATATGAACTAATATATATATATATATATATATATACATACATATGAACTTATATATATATATATATATATATATACATATGAACTAATATATATATATATATATTATTGATTAAACGGTGACATATAATCGTTTATTTAAAGTGAAATACTAAAAGAGACTAGTTTAAAATCATCGGTAAAGCAATCCCAGAAAGTTTTATGTTTTCTGGCACATTCATTATAACAATTACTATCCATAAATACAAACAATTTTAGTACAGCCCAAGGAATATATTTTCGTTATGCCGTTTTACAGAGAAAAGGGTGCTTTGTTGAGACACACAATTCGAACGGTGGCAAATCTTAAACATTCCTAGTGTGTCTAAGTACATTGGTCGATTTATTTTTCTTATTTTCTACGATTTTAAAGAGGTGCGACATTAGTCTAACAATAAACATTTAATACCATATATGGTATGTTTTATTATCAATACATCGAAAGCATTGATTTCTAATAATAAGTATTAGTAAGAAAAGCGATCTTGAATGAACTCGATTTCAGTTTTTTGATAACAACAACGTTATTTTTTTTTTTTTTTATTAATTATTGGCTGTATTTTCTCTATGTTTAGAGACTTATTCCGTACGTACTATAAACGGCTTCATCAACATATACTTTCATGTGCAAGCTGGCTGAAATTATCATCACCATCTTGGATATGACAACAATTATCAATATCTAAAAAAATAGAACTAATAAAATCTGACAGTATAACTTTAATATTTTAGAGATATGACGTATATTCGGTTACGGATAGACATGCATCATTATAATAGAGATACAGAACACGCATCAAAGGGGAGTATTCTGCTACTTAACAAAATAAATGTAGCGAACAGAAATGTTTTGCAGCATCTTCATGTCTCCTTATTTTAAGAATTTTCCCAAGTAAAATGAAATAATTAACATGATTATATGATAGTACATCATGAAACTTAATTAGAGAACTAAACATAGCCTGCATTACTTACACTTACGTATCTCAGCTGTGCCCCAAATAGATGATGATCGGTTTATAAGTTTCGGAGTTTTCCCCTTACCCATATATATTAATGAAAGAAAAATAGTGAGCTATGCAATTGAGGAGCAATAAACGGAGTGGACTTAATTACGTTTGTAAGATCATTTTATATATGTATATTATAGATATATAATACGCCATTAGCCTGCTGACCGATGAAAAGATGGTAGAAATAATCCTCACTTTCTCCGGGACAGATTTCCTGCCTACCTCGAAACATCCGGTTTCTATATTCGATTCATCGTTGTATATCATCTCTCTATCTCTCTCTCTCTTACTCCATTTATATATATATATATATATATATATATATATATATATATATATATATATTAGTATTTCATGTATCTACATGAAATTTTATAAGGAGATATAATTTTTTATGTATCAATTTTCAGATATTACTTCAACAGTGCTCGATACGTAAGTAGAGCTAGGTAGTTCGCTCTGAAAATATATTTATGGCAATTAAGCTACACAGACCCTCTCCGCGTTTCATCCCCGGAGGGAATCTTCAGGCTAAAATGCATGGAGACATTTGTTCGTGGGAAGGCCAACGATTGGTTGAGAGAACAACTAAGATTCTTATTGGTTAACTAGTAAGCGGTGTATTTAAAAACACCTGGCAAAAATAACTCCATGCCTTTTAGCCTTTTAGGGGATTAATCGCGGGAGCATCTGTGTAGCTTAATTGCCATACATATTTTTTCATAGCTTACTATAATATATATATATATATATATATATATATATATATAATGTAAAGATATGTCAGAAATGTGGATTTTACTGTTATCTTCTCTGTTGCTGCTACTGGTGGTGATTTTCCTTTTCGAATCCGAAACTACGCGTTCCATTAGTTCAGCTTAAACTTGTGTCGTGGGTTCTTGCCAAAAATCTTTTATAGTGCTTCGTCTTCAGCCTTTTTGGCAAGTTCTATTCGATTTACGCCCCATCTTCCCTCTTCATCGTTGCCCTTGTCTGACACCTTGCTTCTTTATTCTGCAATTCTTTTCTCTTGTATTTCTAAGAACGCACCCGACCCAACAGCGTCCCGTACCATGTCCTCTATTCTATTGATACGAGCCACCTACGCCTAGTACGACAGTAGACAGTGATGAGCGTTCGCGGGGGGCGTGTTAGCTAGAGGTTGGATGTTCTTCCGGAACCGGATGATAGTCTTTCTAATCGGTTGGCGTTCGGATTTTGGGAGAAAGCCGGAAAGATGTTGAAAACTATTTTGGTACCTCCATAGTTGTACTTCCTCATTTATATTTTAAGATTTCCTTTCCCAGACGCGATAAAGACGATTTAAACAATGTTGAGTTACCTTCACCGAAAGAATAGCATTTTCTACAGTCTTCCACACCAACATCATTATTGTATATGATAAATGTGGTAAGGTGAGTATCAGCGTTAACAAAGCAAAAATGAATGCTACACAAAATCAAGTTTAAACTCAGAAGTTCAGCTCACCAAAAAATGAATGTGTCAAAATAGTGGCAAACGAATCCGTCGGCATCCACGCGTAAGAGCGCCACAGCGAGAAATACCCCCCCCCCCCCCGTCCGAAGTTGGACCTCACATATGAGACCGAACAGTCAAGGGTTAGTAGCCTTAAGGGTTGGGCTAGGAGAAACTTGACAACCAAGCAAGTCACGTGAGATCTCGTCTTTTTTTCTGAGAAAACAGGACGATTCCACTCACTATATTTAAATACAATATAGCAACATTGTATCTATTTAATTGTTTCGAGTTTAATTAAAATAAGTCTTTACTATCAAATTCTAGATTTGACCGGTTCACTTTTTTAATCGTTTTTATTTTCAACGGAGAAAATTCTTCAGTCTATGCGGTCACATGTAGTGAAACCTTCGCAAACATAAATTTAGTTTCTTCAACTACAAATCCGAAAGAATCTTAAAATCCTCATGTACTTATCATCGAGCTAAATATTTCTTTTTCAACCAGTGGCTGTTAGTACTTTTAAAGTGATGGGTTTTATGAAATAGTGAATCTTGCAAGATACTAGACGTAAAGTATTTTTTACCATTTCAATTTGTATTATTGGGATTATAGGGACTACTATTCGCATCAACGTTTTGGCCGATGTAACCGATGTAAAGGTGCATCTATTCAACATTTGGAATCTTTATATCGAAGTCAGAAACCTGTACGCAATTTCGAACTGAACGCTTTATTTAATCAACTGAGTAGATTGTTCTCATCCCGTCAGCCATGACCGAGTTGAAGTAGGATTTTTATTATTCTTAGTTATTATCGACTGTAGTAAGGATTGAACTACCAATCTCCTGAAAACTGTCATTTATAACTTATTGTTTACCAACGTTTCTAACCGTTAGACCGTGAGTCCCTGTGGACAATTTGAGTATCGATTTTTGGAACCTTATACTTAATTTTATCACGATGTGTAGTATTAAAATTATTAGTTTTAAGTACATTCAGAACGGTAGAATCTTTCTGTGAGGGTTTTCCGTGTCGTCATCTACTAACCCCATGCATCCAGAACTATGTGTTTCAAAACGTTTTTTTGCTACTGCAGTTTATAGTCAGTTTCTCTATAAATAACACCCTTCACGACGTTAATGTGTATGGGCATAGACAGAATCGGCGGGTCCAGATGAGTCTAACTTCGATAAAAAATCCGTCTATTATAGAATTTGGTAGTCAGTGTTTTACTGTATGACCAGTTGAGTAACAAATAAGTAACATTGAAAAAAACACTAAAAGCCGGTTTGTATGAAAGCTGGAATGTTTCATCACGTTCAGATGGGCAAGTCTATAATCTCAGCTTTGATTGGCGGCTAGTCCATGAGTAGATAATCTACTATATAAATATTGCTTAATTCAAGCAATATTTACATACGGAATGTATGACGGTAAGTGTTAATTTGATTCTATAGTTTACGGACAGTTGCAGTTCCTGTAACCATCATCGACTATGGATGCTTCGGCCGAAAGAACATGATAGCCTCAGAAAACTTCATCCTGCATGACACTCAGAAAGTGAATTCCTCCGTTATTCGATGGAAATAAAAAAAAAAAGATCTATAGTTGTCTGTTGCTATAACTCAACAAACATAGCACAAGAACATATGGAACATCTCTTATTCGACAAACATTTTATTACAATGTCACAATGATCAGTAAAAATGTCAGTGCTACGTAAGAACGACGGCTACGAACAATCATTCCATGGAAAAACAAATAGGATGCTGCTATATGATTTTATAACGAAAAATAATGGTTTGAATAAACAGAACATTTCAAAAGAGAAATAGAAAATAATGATGTTTACATACGCTAACGATTTAACATCTTAAATTAATTTAATTCTGGATCAAGAAAAAGTGGATGAACAGTGAAATAAATTGTTAACGTTTAAAGATCTTCAGTAGAGTGAGAGTAAAAGAGACATCGCCAACCAGTTCAAGATTTTTCTTGAAAACTGTTTCAATGCTCTTCAGGGCGTGAACATTAAACACTTTGCAAATTTTTCATATACAAAGTTAAACAAGCCTGTGCACAGGCAGTGGATAGAACAATCCCAGTAAGCCCTAAAGTCTGACATAGAACCTTTTAGGAAACTCGAAGAATAATCAAGAAACGCACACGTCATAACTAAAGCTGAAAAGAACAAATACGGAAGAGAGAGAGAGAGAGAGAGAGAGAGAGAGAGAGAGAGAGAGGAATACAAAAGAGGGATAGGGGAGGGCGAAAAGATTGAGGTAAGAGGCAACGTTGAACAAAGAGAGATGAAACGGTGAGAAAGATAAGAGGAGAAAAGAGAAAGAAAGTCGGAAAAGAGATACATATTATTGCTATGCATACTCACAGACAAACAGCCATATAATATATATATATCGAACTTTTTGGCGATGAAATGTTGTTGTTTTTCATTTTTCTTTGTTCTTTTCATTGACTGAAAATGTCAGAAACGTGGCCTATTAAATTCTCTGCGACTGTCAGATTTTGTATTATTGAAAATGGGTCGTTGTATTTCTTTTCTTTAGTGTGGCTTACCTCAATAAATATTATAAAGGCCAGTCACCTACGCTCCGACTTATATACTCTATTTAGTCAATGACGTGAAGCTGTAGATTCGTTTGGTAAAAACACGTACACGCATACACTCAACATAAATATGTTGGATATGATTTAAATAAGAAAACAATGAACATCATTGAATGTGCTAGATTAAACATTGTTTCATCGTATATAATTATTTTATTGTAAGAAAATGTATATGTATATTTAGCTATATATAAATCCATTTTATGTAAATTTTAGAAATATAATATTTTTCTCGATAATTGTATTATTATTTTTTTATATTCATTCCAAATATTAGATATGTTCATGCCGAACCCTGTATAAAATATTGTTATGATTAAAGGAATATCGCAGAATTTTATGACAGACTAGACCACCGCTGAGTCGTTCGGTCAGTATTTGTTAAATATATTATTAAATATATATTTATTACATTCGACATTAGTTGATTAGCATGTCCTTGATTCCTTACAAGATAAGGTTTATTGAAAATGGATGACGTCATACAAAATGAGTGTACCTCATTTACCCTCTTTTCCGTGACACTTTGAATCTCTAGACCATCCAGCTGGCCACGTATCGTCTAGTCTATCTATAAAGTTTCTAAATGCTACTATTAGTCTTTTATGACATCATATATTTATTTATTGAAAATATTAATTATTTAATGTAAGTACTTATTTAGTAATATTTAGTTGACACCCGTTGCTTCCTTGGTCTTTTGGCTAAGATCAAAGTGTAGTATCTGTTCCCACTGTCCTGTGCAGTTATGGGAGGTTAAACCCCTCCCAGGCTTTGCCTCCCCTCTTTGGGGAGGAGTAAGTTTATTGCTTACTGTCTGAGGCGCCCTGCCCAGGCAATTTTTTAAGAAACTCCGTACTCTTCCTCTAGAGTACAAATTCCCACCTTCCGACCTTGTGTCACATTCTACTTTGTGGGACGTAGATAAATAGGAGTTGACACCCGTTTGTTTTTGTTTATCCAAGGACACTTTAGGCGTGCATGCGGGTGATCAGTTCGCCAACATTGTCTTGTGAGGTTTCTTGTCATGTTTAACACAGTAATAATAAAAGTGTTGCGTTTAAAGATTGTTTCTGATTCTTTTGGGGTAAGATTTGGTCTAATATAGCCTAGAAAAGTTTGATATCGTCCATATCGGGCGACTGACTCGGCAACATAATTATTTTGATCCCCTTTTGATGCAACCAATCTTGTGTGTTTTTGTAGAGTTCCAAATATGGTTTATCATCCAATCACTTAAGAATATTGGAAGAAACCTTTTCTACAACATAGCAGAAGTGAGGATAAAACACGAGTATTTATTTATTGAAGATGGGGTTCCTGGTCACACTGCTTAATTTTCGACCGAACACCCTCAATGGTGTGTTCTTATTTTCGAAAATGACCTTTTAGTTTATTTAATTTTTCTCATCCTGCTAACCAACGCCACACAACAACGAAAGAGGCCCATGTATTCAATGAAAATTGATCATTCGAGATTTATGTATTTATGTATGAATATGAATATGTACATTATAATATATGTATATATATAAGTACATAGAATGTAGTTATAATTTCTTATGAATAATAAGTATGTAGCAAATTTTACGAGCACTCAAATATAATGACCCCTGTGGAGATCAAAGAGGCATAAATATATCATAAACTTGAACAGAAGCCAAAGTACAACAAGACTAGAAACCTATATACTTAAATGATGTGAGGTCAGTCCATTTATATATCCGTCTATCTATTTAGCTAACTGAGTATCTAGTTTGCATCTATTGTTTTTATGCCACTTCCTGTCAATCGACCTATCACTTTATGTCTATCTATACCTCACTATGTATGCATGTATATATATATATATATATATATAATAATGGTAATAATCCAGGTGAAAAATATCCACAGGGTGGTAATCCAGAGAATTTTAACCGGGTTTATAAAAAGTGCTCAATATCAAAATAGAGCTTTATATATGATAATTTTATTTACACAGACATGTACAAGGTTCTCTCCAAATATGATCTGAGGTTAAGATCGGATTCTAACTCTCCCTGATGAGATCTCAGTTTATAGTAACTGTTGATCGATAACATCGACATGCCAGTGTCGCAGATTTTGTACATGTCTGTGTAAATAAACTTATCATATATATATATATATATATATATATATATATATATATATATATATATCTTTCTCTATCTCTCTCTCAAATTATCTAAATACTACTGAAATATACATACTACTAAAACTCTGTTGATCTTTCTTTCTTGTTTTTCCCCGTATACACTAGATGATACCATCGTTTAATTACGTCATCCATGACAACGGATATAGAATGACCGTGCACAGTTAATGATGTCACTAAAAGATGACGCAATCCATCAAAAAGGTGGAGATAACCGCGTACATTTGATGACGTCATCTATAAAAAACATAAAGAAAAGGGATTAGATGCTTTATGACGTTTCATCCAGACGATCCGTGACCCTGCCAGAACTGTCTAGACTCCTTCGAGTTTAATACAATAATATATCTCTATATATTTCTATGTCTGTTTTTGTCTGTTTGTATCTATGTATGTATATGTGTATGTTTGTCCGGGTGTTTTATTATTATTATTATCATCGGTATGATTGTTCAGGATAATTTCTTACCAGCCCTTTCAATGTCCCAAATGGTAAGCATATCGTGGATCCACCGACAACGCAGGGTTGAAAGACGGGTTATTGGCGCCTTAAGACCAATTTGCTGAGAGCTCGTTGGTCTCGGATAACTCTATTTCGGAGAATTTTCATTAATTTCAAAACCGAGGTAGATCGGGCTACTCAGCTAGGTCAATAACAACCTATTTAGAAGAAATAAATTTAGAGGTAAAACCAAAGACCAAACTGATTACCGTCATCGTTCCGAGCCATGTCATTGGGTTATAAACGTAGAGGCTCAGATTTGTATTTGTGCTGTCACTATGATACAACAATGTACAGATGTCAAATCTTGTTGCAAAGTGTACAGATATATCCTATTGGAGGCATACAGTTTCAATATTGCACATTGGCGACATGAATCTCATTATACCATTACTGTTGTGTTTTAATTTTGACAGATGTCATATTCGATGGCGGTTCTTGTGACTTAGCAGCTATGTTAAGGAGAGTACTGCTCACCCAGTAGTTTGGGAGGAAGATGCTAGAAAAAAAGGGGCTCTACAAATTGTGTCGCGTTAAAGACTGGTTAGTCGACTGCAGTTAACAGAGTATATTAACAAAGGAGAAAACTGATGCGATGGCAACCATCTGTGATGATGCAGCAAATTATCATCCTCATCCTCATCTATCTATTTAAGATAAACATTAAAACGTCTCAACGGACGCGAATCAACCTTGTTTCATGATCAACGGTCACTTAATAACAAGTATCATCCGCGTGGATTTACTGATTTATTCATGTATTATTGTTACTAAGTTATATCTGAAAGGATGTCGAGGACTTTCTGAAATTTGATATCTTGAACGGACTAACAATGAGAAAGTGATTGTTATTCATAACACATCACTCAAGAAGACTCGGGCCTAACTAATAAAACAACAACTTTCAGGCAAAATTCGACTTTGTTCATAACCATAATTTCCTTCTAGTGTGTTACACTAATTCCAACGCTTCTCTAACAATTCGATGCCTTTTTTTATAGAACGATTTGTTTTTTGTCTCAAACTACCCCTTAGTTTCCGATATAACCTTTCCATCGGAGCCAAATCTTATTCCCTGAAGCATTTTCTTCGGGTCTGCAAACTCAATAAAATCGGAGAATAGAAAGTGGACTTTTGGGTTTACTTTCGGCAGCTTTGTAACTCTCGCTTCTCTTATTCTGTCCTTTAGTCTTCACATTCCATAAGCGATGTTTCTGACAAAGGGGAAAGCATTGCTGTTTTCTGGGTAGTAATCTATCCATGTAATACTAGTTTTAAACCTTGAAGTAGTATTTCTAGATTAGTACATCAATTTGCTTCATGCCTTGTCTGGAGCGATTTCCATAAAAAGTCGCCGGGGAAGATCTGCAGAATAGAGTTGGTGTATAATCAGTTCGAAGTGCTATTTATGTATATAGAATCAAACTAACACTTACCGGCATAATGGCCTCAACTGGCATCCATCTCATAGAAGAATACTTATTCGAATGAATGAACATTTATACACTAGAATGGCCACTTATGAATCTCACCCAATCAGAACACAGAGGATGGACTTGCCCTTCTGAGCATAATGGAACATTCTAGCCTGGTTATAAACCGGCATTTTGATGTACTTGGCACTTTGACTTATCTTGCTGTTCAACTGGTCGTACAGTTGAGCCCTAAGCATCGATTCCATAATGTAGTTTTGCTATTGTTTCGATCGACTTGCGATAAGGTGCATAGTTTTAGTGAAAGAGCACTTTATTCTTCTTCACTTGTGACCATTTTTTTGGCGTTTCATCCTTCAAACAAACCAATCATGCTATATAATATTCGCTATTGTTGGTTCTTTTTCACAAGGTAATCGATGAACAAAATACTTTGTGAATTTCAGAATATGGCAGCCAAAAATTTGCCTGCTCATGTTTGTGTCTTAGGTCATTTTGAATGGCTTTCACCTGCTACATTCAGATGTCTACCGATTTGACTTTGGAGTGAAGTGGTGGATAATGTTTCATTCAGTGTCAGATATTTACGCAAAAACTCGTATTTGTTGCGCTCACACAATTGCAGACATCGCTCTAAATCGTAGATACGTTATTGTCTTTGATCGACTGTAAGCTAACACGGCATTAACTTTGAACACAGTTTTCTCATTAAAAAATGTTCGTGCAAAATCGTGAATGAACTGCCTTCTGATATCTTTTCAACTCTTCTGCTATATCACGCAACTTCAATTTATGATCGGCCAAAACGAATTTTTTAACCTGTTATTTTTTCTAAAACAACTGCCAAATTTGGACGACGCGAGTGTTAATAATTATTGTTACGAGCGCGTTAAAAGTCAGCATACTTTCTTATAACCGTTGTTTCAGACGAAACAGAGTCCGAATAATTCTTCAATTGTTTGAACAATATTTTACCATCTGAAAGCAATGCTTTATCAACACTTTAAATTTAGATTTTCCCATTGTGTTTAAAATTTCGAACAGTAGCTTCACTTAAATAACTGACATTTGTAAATTAATAATCCAATTGTGCTCAAATTCTGAAGCCTGCCATTTAAATGTTATTTTTGTGTGAAATTATATGGATTTTTTTATGAGTAGCGCTATCTATATGTCAGGTCCAGAACTTATTGAGTGATGTTTCATATTAAGTTAGGTATGTGTAAAAGATTCACTCCTATAGTAAGTAACCGATCATTATTAGCTTCTTCGAAATGTGTGTTTAAATAGAATTCCCTCTATCTATCTATAATTTGATCCCCTACTACGTCTTGAAAACATAATTAGACTGAGTTTCTAGTTGTTTGCGCCCTGTGCTCGGGATCATCAAGTGTATAGTTGTGTTGGGCTATTCTTTTTATTCTTTATCTTGAACATAATTTTGGGCTTTCTTTAAACAATTTTTTTTCAAATACTGTAATCACCCATAGATTTCAAATATTCGATGACAGACCATCTGCCCAAGTTTGAGCAATCTGATTGATGTGCCGCCAATTTGAATAGACCCAAAACCAATATGTAACTTCCAACCTTCTTCAGGTGTATCTTTTCGAACTCATCGGATATCATGACATACTTCCGTCAGCCATGACCGGATAGAAGTCATCAGTAATTTGCAATTCATAGTATCGTCCGCTTTGAAGATTGAACCTTCAATCTATAGAAAACTGCACCTAGAAGTAGATTTTACTTAGTACTTTAACCGTTACGCCACGGGTTCATGTTGGAAATTCTGTTAAGTATTAAGAGCCTTAATCCTATACTTGTATCTTTAGATGTGCAGTCTTACTATTTATCACTATAGATCACAACATATTACTATATATATAGTCTAAAGAAGCTCTGAGTCAATAAAAAAAAAAAAAAAATGTAAAATGCAGTTTAAATTCCCAGACAAACTAACTAAATCCAAGACATTGCAGACTTAACATTCGTTGGAAAATTAATAAATGAAAAAATATGAGTAAAAAAAAAAAAAAAAAATTGGGGGGGGGGGGTAATTATCTAAGAGTGAAACAAAAACAGGAGACCTTATATATATATATATATATATATATATATATATATATATATATATATATATATATATGTATATAATTACATAAACCCTATTATAGCCTTACGCCAATCAACCAACGTTTCAATGCGTATTACCGCATCTTGTCAAAGACAGAGTTAAAATAAATTCAAAATCAAAAGTGAGAAATTCGTCTCGCTTTGGAGGATCTCAAACCGAGGTCAGGTCTTAAGAGGGAGAGGCAATGAAGCTTGTTAGAGTAGACAGGTCGACTAGATTCCACTTTGGTTAACTGTAGGTCATCAGTTTGCACTGATGACCATTAGTAAACCTTTCTCCCTCCATTTGTGGCCAGACTTACTAGACTTTTCTATATCTCCACTGATTACGGCTTTCCTGTGTTCTTCTTGCCTTACTTTTAGTGGGCGAAATGTCTCACCTTTGTATATTTTTCCATACTAATATGGAATTGTATACACACAGTTCTTAGTCATAACTTTTTTCCGTAGGGGGTTTGACTCGCACTAGATACTTTCGGAGAGTTGAGACGCGTCTGAATGTCATATGGATTGCACATTCTTTGCT
Organism: Sepiola atlantica; assembly: GCA_963556195.1. NCBI lineage: Eukaryota > Metazoa > Mollusca > Cephalopoda > Sepiida > Sepiolidae > Sepiola > Sepiola atlantica. Next base: position 84,379,502 of record OY744525.1, on the reverse strand, counting down.
TTCTTTTTTCGACAAGCCCCTCATATATGGTATACAATCTGTGGCGAGTATTCCCATGATGTCCTTTGATGTTTGGTCCGTGGATTAAATAAAGGGTTTTGTTCGACATTCTGTGCAGATTGCCGAGTTTGACAGAAAGATTCCCGAAGATACACCTGAACAGATCGGAAGTTACATCGGGCGAAAAGTTGTGAGAACAACACGCAAGATGAGAACAGCAGTGCGAATAATTCAAATCATACAAATTGTCAACCCTCATCTAGAAAATTCAGAAACATAATATCAAAAGAAATAGTTCTGCAAAATTTAAATAATATTTGATATGAACGAATTCCAAACAATGCACAATTTCGACCCTATGAATACTAATAAATGTGGCGTAAATAAATAAACGTATTATTATTAAACATTATTATCTGATAACATATCAGCCGTTTATATACATAATATACTGTCTTGATTTTATTGGTTCTGATTTTGAAAAGTTGATTTTCATCTATATGGCGTCACTCATAACACAGAGGGAGGAACAGATCCTTTATAACGTCATGACCTGATTAAAGGAAACACGGACTGAGAGAGAAGAGAGAGAGAGAGAGGAGACTAGAGAGAAAGGGAGAGAGAGAGAGAGTTGAAACGAATCTTGGCCTTTTAAAAATTGTCTGGGCAGCCCCGTCGGCATTCCCTGGTAGGGGCGCCTCAGACAGTAAGCAATAAACTTACTCCTCTCGAGCGCATGCTTATCTAATCCAACTTACCCGACCTTGTGTTACATTTTACCTGGTGGGAGGTAGATAAATAAACGAATCTTGGCCTTTTGGCTAAGATCAAAGTGTAGTATATGTTCCGATGGATACTACACCCTATAGACCGGTATCGTCTTGGCTTTCGCGGCTTGATTTCGCCAGTCTGTGGGCTTGTCCTGTGCAGTTCTAGGAGACCCCCCCCAGGCTTTGCCTTCTGACCCTGAGGCGCCCCAACCGGGGAATTCCGACGGGGCTGCCCAGACATTTTTGAAGGTCACAAGTGCTCTTCCACTAGGGTGGTGACTTATCAAATCCCACTTTCCGATCTCGTGTCACATTTTACTTTGTGGGAGGTAGATAAATACCTTGTTTATGTATCTACTCGACGTTGCACTGGCGTTTAAGTAATGTTCTTTTCTATGTCTATTTTGGAAATTATTGAATGTAAATATATTTTTGAAAAACTTTGAATATTTTAATATATGAGAAACTGTGATGACTTTTAAACCCAAAATAGATGATTTTCACAAAGTGACTCATTAAAATGGCTGACTTGTTTACTAAAAAAAAACACATTCTAATGGATTTTTATGGAAAATATTTGTATACAATTATTTTATTCAAAATAAAAGTTTTTAAAAGTTCGTTTTATTTAAAAGTGTATAAATTACGTAAATATTTGGTTCGATTCGAAAAGGTAAGACAATACATCAAAGTAATCGTCATCATGTAAGCTCGAACTACCAATCTTTCGATAAACAGCTGTACGTCGTAACCGCTGCGCTATTAAACCATGAGAATGAAAAATACATTTGTAGTAAGTGGTAAATGTACTGTTGTGGTGTTGTGATTGTAAAAAACATACATTCAAATAAACTTTAAACTGCGGAATGTCATCAGTATGCAAAAACTTGACAATTTTATATTGTTTGAGTTGTTCCGTAATATATTTTTTACATCGACACTTCGCTTCTGTATAATTACCAAACAGAAATATATACTTAAAATTAATGAATTGAATCTTTAATAAATAAATAACTTAGAATAAAACTAAGGATTAAAAAAAGAAATTAACGTAAGAAACTGTAGTTTCCCATAGTTATTTGTTGCTGAGCGTAAAAAAGAAAATGTTAATTTATTGAAACACTAGAGTGAAGACAAATACAACTTTTATTTTGACAACTAATAATATTATTTTTTTCTTTTTAACAATGCTGATCAATATCTGCCCTATGTGACTAACAATGCAGATTTTGTATGTGGATTTTATTACTAAAACTATCGAGCATATATATTGGAGGAATCGATTTTACTTTATAAGATTCAAGAAATGAATGACGTAATAAGGGATGAAGGGTGGCTTTTAACTTCTTTAAAGTTAGAATAGACGACCTGCGACGCGTGCAATTACATATAACATGTCGATTTTTGCAATAAAATGAGAAAGTTGTAGCAATAAATAAAACTTCTTATTAAATCTGTTTGATCTAATTAAATGAATACATCTGTTCGAATTATCAAATAAAGCCATGCTCCCCATATCTATAGAAATATGTGACTATTGTAGTCAGACATTAAGTGGATGAATTTATAGTCTATCAATTGCATTTTATTGGAGATGAAAGAGCCATACGGCTTAAATAAGTGGTAATCTGTTAAGAGAGTATCGAGGGAATATGATATAAGCTTTAACGTTTATAATACTTATGTGTTAATCTGTCGTTGAAATGCAATCGAAATAGGCAAAAGGCTGTAAAACTTCATATCCTAGTTCATGACAATCAGCTATAGTGACATGTTGCGAGGCGATGAAAAACCTAAAAACGCCACACTTTCTAGGTTTTATTAAGTTCATATGGAACCTATCTTCACATTTTATTTATCTTGCCAACTGCAATATATATGTATTTATATTTATTATATCTATATGTGCATATGCGTGTGTCATATTTATATATATATATATATATATATATATATATATATATATATAATGTGCATATATGTGTATATATTTTTGTATAGATATGTGTATATATTTTTGTATGTATATATGTTTATGTTTACGTATATTTGTGTAAATATATGTACATATGTGTGTGTATATGCATACATATGTGTGTATATATGTATACAGGTATATGTACATGTGTGTGTGCGCATATATATAAATGTGTGCGTGCATATTTGTGTGTGCATATATATAAATGCGTGCGTGCATATATATGTGTGTGTGTGCATATATATGTGCATATATGTATATATGTGTGTGTGCATATATATGTGCATATATGTATATATGTGTGTGCATATATAACTGTGTGCATATATGTATGTATATATGTGTATATATATTATGTAGTATATATATATGTATATATGTGTATATATATTATGTACTATGTATATATGTGTATATATATATTATGTAGTATGTATATATGTGTATATATATTATGTAGTATATTATATGTATATATGTGTGTATATATTTATGTGTATATGTATGTATACATATGTGTGTATATATGTATATATATATGTGTGTGTTACATAGTCCGTCTAAATTAAAGTCTCTTACACGCTTCTAACAATGCGAAAGCAACAGCCAAAGTTCATGAAAAGTCTAGAAGCATTGTCAACCTTTTGATTAATTAATTTTCCGTTAGGCACTTCCAGTTACATTTTCTCAGGGCGATTTTAAGCTTTTAAACTGTCAACCTATTTTCAACAATTCTCATTAAACACTGTTCCTTAACAAAACCTTTTTCTTTTTAAACATAGTTCTTTTTACGGATTTTAAACATAGTTCATTAAGCAATTGTATCGTCAGGCATATTTTTCGATCTTTAGTTCTTTTCGTTTTACAGATAATGTTATGCACAAAAAGTTACCTTACACTTTCGTTCGTCGCCTGGTCGTGGGTTTGTTGGCACACTCATCTCCGTTGCTGGCTCGTGATCGTCGTGGTGTATCTGTTTTGTGTGGGCAAATTCTGTCATGTACGAGAGATAAAAACGTCGAAGACCAGATTCTGAGAGATTCAATCATTTATTCGTGTGTTGCGAAAAGGGTTTCGTTTTCATTAATTCCTCTATTCACTCATCATTCTTCCTTCTCGCTGGGGGATGCGACGATAATTACTACTGGATCTCAAAGAGACCCAGTCATCATAACGAGCGATTACATTTTCGATTTCGCGCTCTCACTCTCTGACCACTTCAGATAGGGCAACCGCCCAGCTCGCTGCAAAACTAGTGACTGATTTTCGAACCTAAATTTCTCATAAAGAAGGAGTGACGTCACGGATGTACACGTGGGGCAGAGGTGCAAGACCTTTCGTTCACTCATGTTTTTCTGACCATCTACACCGGCGTCAATCCCTGGAACTTTGTTATGGTTTTTCGAAACATGATTTGACTCATAACGGTTCCATTCGGTGCGTGTCAGAGTGACCTTGTACCGAGCTCGACAAGTTGAACCCTTCTCATAATAAAAACTAGTGGACCTACACACTTTTAGGAATCAGGGCCCCTTATAATATAACATGTATATATGTGTATATATGTCTATACATGTGTGTGTATATATGTCGATATATGTGTGTATATATATGTGTATATATATATGTATATACATGTGTATATGTCTATATATGTGTATGTGTATATATGTGTGTATATATATATGTGTATATATATATATGTATATACATGTGTATATGTCTATATATGTGTATGTGTATATATATGTATACATGTGTATGTGTATATATATATATATGTATACATATATATGTGTATGTGTATATATATGTATACATATATATGTGTATGTGTATATATATGTATACATATATATGTGTATATGTATGTGTATATATATGTATACATATATATGTGTATATGTATGTGTATATATATGTATACATATATATGTGTATATGTATGTGTATATATATGTATACATATATATGTGTATATGTATGTGTATATATATGTATACATATATATGTGAATATATATGTATACATATATATATATGTGTATATGTATGTGTATATATATGTATACATATATATGTGTATATATATGTATGTGTATATATATGTATACATATATATGTGTATATATATGTATACATATATATATGTGTATATGTATGTGTATATATATGTATACATATATATATGTGTATATGTATGTGTATATATATGTATACATATATATGTGTATATATATGTATACATATATATGTGTATATGTATGTGTATATATATGTATACATATATATGTGTATATGTATGTGTATATATATGTATACATATGTATGTGTATATATATGTATACATATATATGTGTATATATATGTATACATATATATGTGTATATGTATGTGTATATATATGTATACTTATATATGTGCATATATATATGTGTATATGTATGTGTATATATATGTATACTTATATATGTGTATATATATATGTATACTTATATATGTGCATATATATATGTATACATATGTGTGTATATATATGTATACATATATGTGTATATATATATGTATACATATGTGTATATATATATGTATATGTATATATATGTATACATATATGTGTATGTGTATATATATATGTATACATATACGTGTATGTGTATATATATGTATATATATGTAT
>OY744525.1:84356575-84366575 GCA_963556195.1 Sepiola atlantica | reverse complement strand
ATATAAACAGTAAACACCTTCCGCGTTAATAAAACAATGTCCCATCTACAGAATCAGTAATGCATAGTTTTTAAATAAACAATTTGTATTTTAGGTCTTACAAACCTTACGATCGAATACGTTAGGTATTTCTTTTCAACAAACCCTGACACACACGCAAACACTATATATATATATATATATATATATATATATATATATATATATATATATAAACTTTATAACTGAAGGGCCACTTGGTTAAATGTGACTTATTAGAATAAGTAAAATGGAAGCTTTTTCAAACATAACTCAATTCAAAAATAAAGAATATTTTAGCTTGCATTTTATATTATTAAAATATGTAAGAAAAAGTTTTTTGGAAATACACGTTCATTTACTCAGTTTTTGTATCATATATATATATATATATATATATATATGTATATATATATATATATACACTAGCTAGGTTTACCAGCTCGCTATCGCTTCGAAAAGTTCGCAACTAGAAATGCTTGAAGCCAAAATTTTAAATAATAAACAATTTATTCATAAGTTTCTTGTAACGGAAGACTAAAATAGTTGCATTTATACATATCAATTTTCATATCCTGTAAATAAGGCCGTAATAAAATCAAAAGAAAAAAAATCAAGTCGCCTCACTAATGATGTTTGTGGGGGGACTCTGAGTTTAAATTAGAATTTAGTTGTTAAAAATCAACTCAGTCTTTCTAAAAGCCGGACGGAACATTTAAACACAAATGCGAAACGTTTTGTCTGCGGGATCAAACAATCATTGAATTTTACATTAAAAACAAAAATACGGTGTCATTAATGGGAGAGAGCGAAAGCGAGCAAGACAGCTGACCTTTTCTCTTCTCGCCAATGCCTGTCGGTTAGAGTTCTAGCCAGCGATGTTAGTGTAAAAAGGGATTTTAGTAATGTATTGTTGTATTGAATCACTTTAATTACTGAGGCAATTGTTATGTTTGCCCCAATTCAGAAAATCCATAATTTGTTCACACCTTTTTTCTATACAAATAAAAGTATATTATTATTTAAGTTCAATTTATTGGTAATAAATTAAATCATGTATTATTAGTAGTGTGTCCTAGTATTATTTTCATTTATTGCTGAGAGTAAAGATGACGGTAATTTTAGTTCACGTTTGCTGCTGATAACAAAGATGGCTTCAATTTGAAAAATATTCTGAGCAGGATAAAGTGCAGTTGCAAAAGAAACTAGATCGAAATTCCATTTTTGTGTAGAGAATAGATTTGTCAGTACAACGATAAATAATTCACTGGACGTACCAATAGCTCGTCCGAGCACAATCACTACCGCAATGTATTCTACTTTGATTTAATTCGGCAATACATTGTGATATATATATATATATATATATATGCTTCGATATTCTTCTTGCAGGACTAAACATAGTGTGTGTTTCTTTACTTCTATATTATCCTCATAGGGTTGTGCAGAGTTGTATTTTGTGCCATCTAATTTACATAGGTGCGTGTAGTATGTACAAGCACATGTGTGTTAAGTAGACCACCACGCTTAAGAGAATCACCCTTTCTCTAAATACTCACAAAGCATCAGAAATACATCGATAGCTAAGTGAGAGATGCGTGACTTGTTTAGAACAATTGAACTCGATTTTTCTCAATATGACTTAATCCTAGAACTAAGGACGTTATTTGACTCACTTAGCCTTAGTAAAATAATAATAGCTTATACTTAAGATACCTCTGTTCACTGAGAGAGAGAAGAGAGAGACAGACGAACAGATTAACATAATAAGGATAAAGAGAGCGGGACAAAGCGAGATTAAACTGTTATGTATCTACCGCTAGTGGAACCCATTGATCATATGTCATGGCCTTTTCTATGACTAAGTGTGTCTCGTTGAAACCAACGCTCTAATATAGAAATAATATCAACCCACGCATATTTTGATCTATGAAAATCCGCTACACTCTAAATTTCCTCAGTTTGATATTTTATCCTTGGTGACAGCTACTTCAGATGCTGATTGTATAGTCACCCATTTAAGTTTTAAATTTGATACAAAACGTAGCGATAATGTAACATTAGTGCCCGATATTATATTTCGAATGCAGCTGTAGTAATAATATTGAGCACCAACGCTTTGATTCTGGTTTTGCCTCCAGTCAAAATGAATGGCTCTCTCTTTCAGAAATCTCTTGTTTTGATAAGCTGGTAGAAAGTGAGTACACCCTTCTCTGTACGTTTTCCGATTCCCTTTGTCTTATTCGTATGCTTATAAAGTTTGGACAGCATTGTCCACCGAACGCGCCTATAGAACTCAGTGAAATCCGAGACAAATAAAAGCGCATTAAACAAATACATACATTAAATTGTAAAAGCGAACAGACGCTCAGGGCGGGACTTTATTCTAGCTCTCGTAGAGGGTTGTGAGTGTTTTAGTTAAGTATCATGGTTAATATTATTCTATATTGCAACCGACATCGCAAATGCTATTTATGACAACATTTGGTGCAATTCTACCAATAGTTTTAAAGCCAATAAGTGTTTATCATGTAAGAGAAGTATGTTAATTATTCTTCCCCTTGTGACAGCATCACTTTAGTTTCACTATAGTGTGTGTCATCTAGTCCCTAAATAAGGAGAATAGCATCGTCTATATTTCCTCTGAAAACAACTAGGCCACAACGATGATTCTAGTTTGTCAGATTGTTAAAAAGTAGGCTGATTTGAGAGTAACTATTTCCTGCTGGATCACGTCTTGGTTCGGGGGAGGCGTGTCCCCTCATCCTCGGCGTCTCCTCTTTTGCGTTGCTTTATTGCGGCTTGAAGCGCCCTCAGCGAGAAATGCCGACGAGTCTGTTTACATCTATTTTTTAACCGTTCAGAGTTCCACTTTTGAGTAATAGCTCGATTTTTCAATTTCGAACTCGACCCCGTGCTACATCATACATTTTTGTGGATGCGATTTGCTTGTTCAACCCAGCGATTTATAAATTGGTGTTCACTTATATGTTGTTTAGCAAACCGAACTTTCTATCTATAATAATTATTAGGGTGTTTACTCTATTATTTTCTGTGTTAATACTGATATTCGGGTAGTAGTAGTAGTAATAGTAGTATATAGCATTGCAACAGATAAAGATGACTAAAAAAACTGAAATCCGCTATTTGATTGATTGTGTTATCTACAAATCTTGCAATCCACTTCTAAAATCAAACAAACAAAACCCAAATCTAAAAGCGATATTTCGGCTTTTTACAAAGTGTGAGACGATTTCTCGTTATTAACAAACAACGTTTCGGTTATCTTATTTATTTTGGTGATATTTTTGCTCGTAAAATGAACTACATTATACATTGTATCTTTCTCCTAATCCTTTTTCATAGTCTTATACTTTTTCCCATTGATCACAACGAAACCTTAACCACTACTGAGGTTAATATTAGCGTCAAAACTCCGTGTCGTCTCTATTCATGAAAAATTGTCACAAATTTGTCACAATTGCCCTTGGCGTCTAACGGCGCTGGGTATCTAAGAGTAAAATGAACCTCCTGTTACATGTCACCCTCGTGTGATATAACCCCCCCCCCCTCGCCCATACAAGACAGTGGGATACTCCCCTCAGACGCACTCGCTTAATCGATAACATCGTGGATAATGACGCGGATTAACACAATTAATACAATTGGGCCTGTTGCAGTCCATTTATGTTAGAATTTTAAATAAACAATAAAGAGGTTGTTATTCTATATAACAAACAAACTAAACCAAGTTATTTGTTTGGGTTGCGGAACACCAATCTTTCGAGATGTGGACCAGATTCTCCTCTTTAATACCTTTTTCATATACTGACTAGATGTTGTGGGAGAGTGCTCTGTTTTGGCATTCTCTCCACGTCGTTGTATGACTACGCGAAGAAGTCATATCTCCCAATGTTCATGTTATACATCTAATGGATAACAGCGCTGACTATAAAATCAGCTATGCCCAGAACCATACACATCCTATCGGATATATGGTGGTAATTTATGCTGTTAATACTGATGTGAAAGTCATGAACATGCAACACCATCCCTCCAGCGCATCTAAGTAAATACCAAGTTGTGTTCAATTAATCATGTAGAATTAATAGTTTACAATGGGTATTGTATTTTGGCACGAAATAGTGCACAGCCAATCGATGTATCGGTAAACAGAAAATTAAACACAACTAAAGACACCCACACATGCGTGAAAAAGAAACCGAGAGATAGATGCACAGAAAGAGAGAAAGAGACAGACACAGCGAGAAAAGCGGGGAAATAGTTAAAGAGAGAAAGATAGAGAGAAAGGGTATAACAACACATAGCCATACCACGGTGTTGCTCTGAACATACGAATAATCATATTATCAGGGTTAATTTTACAATGTATTAGAGGTAGAAAAGGTATCCGCTTATAAAAAGGTAGCCAAATGAGTAAAACACTTTTTAATCAGTACCTAATTGTTATAGTCCTTTAGAAAAGGCATACACCCGCATGTCTCCTCATCTATGGGTGGAATACCAAATGGTTTTCAATTAATTTTATACACAGATTCGCTTAAAATATGTCCTGTGTGTAAATATGACATAATCTGAAACGGATTGATTTCCCGTTACACAGACGAACCAAACCGATAAATCGTTTAATGTTTTGTATTGTGTACCTGTATTAACTAATGGTTTATATTTTGTTAGATAAGAAAGCAAAACGAAACATACAAATAGACAAACATATACTAACATCACAGTAGAATTTTTCCTAACTCTGGTTAATATCCGGTTCGAGTTTCTGCGGTGACTCCATTTCTTTGGGAGTGCTGTGGAGTCAGTTTTTGATGAAGCCAATTGGCGCTGAAAGGCGCTGGACATACCACAGTAAGCAAAAGACCGACTTTGTGCCGCATATCGCCCTTGGCAGGAGTTGGTTGCTCAAACAACCCTACGCATAAGCATCACGCCGAAATGACATGTTAGTACTCCGAAAAGTAGAAAAAAAATCAATACGAGCCTCATTACATATTCATAACAGATCGGCCTCTGATTACAAATAAAACACACCGCCATGGCCGCTCGGTTTTGTAGCTGCTCTTCCCTCGCTTCTCCTGTAAAAAGACGCCCACAAAGCGGAAGATAGTATAACGCTTCACTTCTCGTTTTAGATCGTAATAAAAAAAATTCTTATAGTCAGCCTGGGTCATGAGAATGAGTCAAAAATTATCAGACCACCTTCTATACATCAAATAGTATTAAAGTGAATCGTGCATTGCAAAAAATAAAACGACCCACTCTCTCAACCAAGTAAATGATAACCGTTCAGAGACACACTTATATAATGAAAATATTAAATTAAGCCCGCTAATAATAATAATAGTATTCACCTACATTGACTGTCTGCCCGCATATTTTGAAGGCTTCGTTTATGAATTTATTTTTTAAGTGGATTAATAAAATATTTTACTTTAATCACACAACATATTAAGTCCTGTATTTATATTAATGGAATTATAAAAGAATTACATGCGTGTATGTGTATTTCTCGCGGCAACGTAACTTAAAATTAGATGACTTTTCTTTTATAGTACTATTATAGTAATCGTATATTCGTTGACATAAATAAAAAAAAATCTATTATGTCGCATTTCAGTTTCTTCGTAACAAAGTCAGCCTTTTTAATCTTTTGTTGAAAAATAAAAATAAATTATTTCGTGATACTTCGAGATTTGAAAGGTATTTGGAAGCATTTAAACTGTTGAATAGAAATATAATTATACTGGGTTTAAACTTCTAAATAACTCCTTATGTATAAATAGATTAGACATTTTGGAAGCTATTTACATCTGATAATTTCATAGAGATTCATAAATTACCATGAAATATTATTAATAGTTTTATAACAATTTGGTTCAACTAATAATTCACGGTCCGAACAATACATCTGTTGACATGAATGCAGATGACATAGCCATCTATAGCAAATGGCACAGCCATCTATAACAGGTGGCACAGCCATCTATAACAGGTGGCACAGCCATCTATAACATGTGGCACAGCCATCTATAACATGTGGCACAGCCATCTATAACAGGTGACACACCCATCTATAACAGGTGGCACAGCCATCTATAACAGGTGGCACAGCCATCTATAACAGGTGGCACAGCCATCTATAACAAGTGGCTCAGCCATCTATAACAGGTGGCAAAGCCATCTATAGCAGGTGACACAGCTATCTATAGCAGGTGACACAGCCATCTATAGCAGGTGACACAGCCATCTATAGCAGATGACACAGCCATCTATGTAGATGGCACAGCCATCTATAGCATGTGACACAGCCATCTATAGCATGTGACACAGCCATCTATAGCATGTGACACAGCCATCTATAGCAGATGACACGGCCATCTATAGCAGATGACACGGCAATCTATAGCAGATGACACGGCCATCTATAGCAGATTACACGGCCATCTATAGCAGGTGATACGGCCATCTATAGCAGATGACACGGCCATCTATAGCAGGTGATACGGCCATCTATGCAGATGGCACGGCCATCTATAGCATGTGACACACCCATCTATAGCAGGTGACACATCCATCTATAGCAGATGACACAGCAATCTATAGCAGATGACACAGCCATCTATAGCAGGTGACACAGCCATCTATAGCAGCTGACACAGACATGTATAGCAGATGGCACGGCCATCTATAGCAGGTGACACGGCCATCTATAGCAGATGACACAGCAATCTATAGCAGATGACACAGCCATCTATAGCATGTGACACACCCATCTATAGCAGGTGACACATCCATCTATAGCAGATGACACAGCAATCTATAGCAGATGACACAGCCATCTATAGCAGGTGACACATCCATCTATAGCAGATGACACATCCATCTATAGCAGATGACACAGCCATCTATAGCAGATGACACAGCCATCTATAGCAGATGACACGGCCATCTATAGCAGGTGACACGGCCATCTATAGCAGATGACACGGCCATCTATAGCAGATGACACGGCCATCTATAGCAGATGACACGGCCATCTATAGCAGATGACACGGCCATCTATAGCAGGTGACACGGCCATCTATAGCAGGTGACACAGCTATTAATAGCAGATGACACAGCTATTAATAGCAGATGACACAGCTATTAATAGCAGATGACACAGCTATTAATAGCAGATGACACGGCCATCTATAGCAGATGACACGGCCATCTATAGCAGGTGACACGGCCATCTATAGCAGGTGACACAGCTATTAATAGCAGATGACACAGCTATTAATAGCAGATGACACAGCTATTAATAGCAGATGACACAGCTATTAATAGCAGATGACACGGCCATCTATAGCAGATGACACGGCCATCTATAGCAGGTGACACGGCCATCTATAGCAGGTGACACGGCCATCTATAGCAGGTGACACAGCTATTAATAGCAGATGACACAGCTATTAATAGCAGATGACACAGCTATTAATAGCAGATGACACAGCCATATATAGCAGCAGTTCGAAGAGGATTAATGCTCAAGATCTTTCTGATTCTCACTCTTTTGACCTCCACGTGGTGCAATAGGGAGTAAACAGGCTGGTTACTTTTAATGCATCTAACACCACGCTTCTCTACTTTCACCGCTTACGCTTAGATCCTCATTTTGTCACCTCCTCTTCTTCTTCTTACTCTTCCTTCTTTTCTTCTTATTCTTCCTCCTTTTCTTCCTTCTCTTTCTCTTTATTTTCTTCTTGTATCTGTTGTTTCTTCTATTTTAATAGTTTTGCCCAAATAACTGTTTATTACAAGATAAGTATAACTTAAATGTTCTATAATGCATGTTAGGTATGCCCTTCGTAATCTGTTGGAATATGCCTACGTATGTGTAAATGAATGAGTATCTGTACTCTGTATCTGATACGGCATTCGCCTTGGTTAGGGTGGGAGTATCAAATTCTCAAACGATCTCCACTCGCATGTATATCCCGGTCAGGGGAGATGACGACGTTAGGTTGTTGCAGTTCTTGCATGGAGGTGTAGACGTCTTCCTACATACAGCCTCTGGTAATCCCTAAATGATCACCCATTAAGTACTGACCAGGCTCAACGATGATTTTTTCCTGTATTTTTGTTTTTTCTTGTCTCTTTCACACACACACCCACATATATAATAAAGACTATATATACTAAAGACGATATATATATATATATATATATATATATATATATATATATATATATATATATATATATATATAACGTAAAATATAATAACACGAAATTACATAATTGTCGATGCAATAATTTATTTCAACCTTGCGGTTTTATTCAAGCATCAAATTAGACAATTACATTTTTGGGTCTCAAAAGTGTACCTGTCTAATTTGATGCTTAAATAAAACCGCAAGGTTGAAATAAATTATTGCATCGACAATCATGTAATTTCGTGTTATTATATTTTACGTTATTCTTGCTCTGTTTACCACATTGAGCTCTCTTACCCGGATTTCCTCCTGGAATTATTCGATTATAACACAAATATATATGTATATATATATATATATATATAATAAAGACTGTATATATATATATATATATATATATATATATATATAATAAAGACTGTATATATATATATATAATAAAGACTGTATATATATATATATATATATATATAATAAAGACTGTATATATATATATATATATATATATAATAAAGACTGTATATATATATATATATATATATATATATAATAAAGACTATATATATATATAATAAAGACTGTATATATATATATATATATATATATATATATATATATAATAAACACTGTATATATATATATAATAAAGACTGTATATATATATATATATATATATATATATATATAATAAACACTGTATATACATATATAATAAAGACTGTATATATATATATATATATATATATATAATAAAGACTGTATATATATATATATATATATAATAAAGACTGTATATATATATATATATATATATATATAATAAAGACTGTATATATATATATATATAATAAAGACTGTATATATATATATATATATATATATATATATATAATAAAGACTGTATATATATATATATATAATAAAGACTGTATATATATATATATATATATAATAAAGACTGTATATATATATATATATAATAAAGACTGTATATATATATATATATAATAAAGACTGTATATATATATATATAATAAAGACTGTATATATATATATATAATAATAAAGACTGTATATATATATATATATATATAATAAAGACTGTATATACATATATATATATAATAAAGTCTGTATATATATATATATATAATAATAAAGACTGTATATATATATATATAATAAAGCCTGTATATATATATAATAAAGACTGTATATATATATATATATATATATATATATATATATATATATATATATAATAAAGACTATATACATATAAAGACTATATATGATAAATACTATATATATACATATATATAATAAATACTATATATATACATATATATAATAAAGACTATATATACACATATATATATATATTTAATAAATACTATATATACATATATATTATAAAGACTATATATACATATATATAATAAAGACTATATATACACATATATATAATAAAGACTATATATATACATATATACATATATATATATAATAAAGACTATATATATATATATACATATATATATAATAAAGACTATATATATACATATATATATAATAAAGACTATATATATACATATATATATAATAAAGACTATATATATACATATATGCATTATAAAGACTATACACATATATATATATTATAAAGACTATATATATAATAAAGACTATATATACATATATGTATTATAAAGACTATATATATATCTATACATATATATATATACTTATATATA
>OY744525.1:84341575-84349075 GCA_963556195.1 Sepiola atlantica | reverse complement strand
ATTCGATTAATAACCTTCACACAACGTTTTCGGTAAGATGTGTGACCTATCTTTATATATATATATATATATATATATATATATATATATATATATATATATATATGAACCTTTTACATTTGTAAAAAATGTTAACCAAACTATATATATTAGTGGCCCTGTCTCTCGCTCTCTCCTTTTCCTTTCCTATCTTTCTCTCTTTCTCATATATATATATATATATATATATATATATATATATATATATATATATATATATATATATATATATATATATATATCACGTTCTCTCTATATGCATATATACAGGTTAATATATATATATATATATCCTCACATACGCACCTATAAATATTCGTGGCCTTTCCATGAACTTTTTTTATCTGTATAATTAATGGCGTACAGCCTGCGGGAATTTTCGTCGACGAAATAATTGGTTACCATATATATAAAAAAATATAGATTACTGCATAAAAGTAAATAAAAATATATGTCGGAAATACTTTTTCAGGGGTTTGTGAGTCGCGGGTGACCTTTTTTCTTCCAAGCCGTTCCTATTTACTGTCTTTGAAATAAAGTAGACTCCTTCATCTTCTCCGATTTCGATCTAACATGAGTAATGGATTTCGTTCGTTGTGCTTGCCACTATAATACTTGCTACATCTTAATTTCTTTATTATCAAATAGTGTTCCTTTTCCAAGCATCTGATTTATTTTTATTTTACTTGTAGGCTTTGTTCTTTGAATATTCGTCATGTTTATCCTTGTCTTTGTTGTTAGTATTTATATGACCGTTTCTATTATTAGTATTTCTAGGGTCATTTGACATAATGGTTAGAGTGGTCGCGAATAGGCTGGGAGACCGATATCTAATCTTCGGTCGAGTCATACCAAAGACTAATAAAAATAGGACTTGATGCCCCTTACCAAACACTCAGTATTATAAGGTGAAGGATAAAGGCTAAATAGAATAATCCTGAAAATTGAATTGACGCCGGTGTAGTGGCTAATAAAAAGGTGTCTTTGGTTTGCCCTCGACAATTCTGGTAAACCACTTTACTTTTACTAATGTACTTGTGTCGCCAACAACATCGGCATGTTGTTTTGATTACTTCCGAACTTATAACTTTTTAGATTAAAATTCCAGGAAAGACAACCGTTGACATCTTGTTTACAAAAATACTAATACTTCAAGTTATGTCTTCTGATACCTAACATGATTTCTTTCAGCAAACACACACACACACACATACACATACATGTATATTAAGAGTTCGAATGAAAAACGCGATGAACGCCACTTTGAAAACCACGAAACTGTCTCTACAAAAAGTGTTGTATTTCAACACTCGACGACACCCCAAAACTATGTGTTACATAATATGATACCGAAATAATTTCTTTTTGATTTCAATTAAAATCAGCTTTCATTCGAAGTCTAGATTGAATATATTTGTGTTTTCATTGTTAACGGTCTCAATTTAAACGAATTTGATATATCGCGTTTTGCGTTCAGACTCTTCATATATATATATATATATATATATATATATATATATATATATATATATATTATCGCAAACATGAAGGGAAGACGAGTTTTATCGTTCATGATTAAAAGTTAATCAAGAAAAAAAGCCAGCCGACCAGTTTCGCCCTCTCTTAACAAAGGCTGTATCATTTTAAATATAGTTGCAGTACCGACTACCTTGGTAGGACGACGTTAAGATTGGATAGTAGAATCCAACAGCACATTCCGAGTAAAGTTTGGAATGGAATATTCCGGTCAACGGACGTTACAAAATAACACATACGGGTCTTCCATTACAGACCATTTACTTAAAAACCCGCCGTGCGCTAGGAATTTTAGCATGGACTCCTTCACCATTCGCAGTTATGCTCACTCACTATACCATCTAAAAATCTTGGAGACTATCCACGTTCGTCTAAAACGGCGCTTCCTTTCATAAACAAAGGGACTGTCTATTGGGACTAGATGTGATCAGCCTCTAAGATTCATCCTCCATTGTACATATCCCATAACGCTATTTTAATTTGTTTCCTACTCTCTCTTTTACTCCCCCTCTTTTTAAATACCTCGTTTCTTTTTTTAACTCCCTCGATGCAGCCTTTGTTAAGAGAGGGCGAAACCGGTCGGATGGTCTTTTTTTTCTTGATTAACGTTTAATTATGAACGATAAAACCCGTCTTCCCTTCACGTTTGCGATAACATTTTGTATCCGCCCCCCCAAATCATGAAATATATATATATATATATATATATATTGTTAAACTGAAAATTCGGATTTATAAAATATATTTAAAAAAATGATTACATTTTCATTTATTGATATAAATTCACGCGTCTGTTAACTGGTTTCTCAAAAATGTTCAAAAATATTTTCTAACGACGATTTAAAAACTGTAGTAACACATATATGTTAATCTCAAGCCTGCCAGGGTATTCACTACAAGCGCCGGACATATAAACAAACTCTCCAATAACATAGGTGGAGATCGTCAATCTTCGACCACAACGTTAGATTTTCACCATGAAAAAAAAAGGAAAACAATACAATGTCTGTTTACCATGAGTATGGTTTGTTAAACCGAAAATTCGGATTTATAAAATATATGTAAAAAAAAATGATTAAATAAATGTTCATTTATTGATATAAATTCACGCGTCTGTTAACTGGTTTCTCAAAAAAAAAAAAATATATATATATATATATATATATATATATATACTCAATACAGATAGCAACATAAACATGCATGTAATATTTGGATTATTCGGACCATTATTCTTATCTTGGTTCTAATATTTACAATTTTTCGGTCGATGCAACCTCAGACCCTCTTCACGTGCATCTGTTCTCACTTGGGAATCTTCACATCAATACGGGAACGTATACGAAATTTGCAACCGAACCCTTTATTTATTCCAACGGGATAAACGCCACATGTACACACGGAAATTTGACGCAACAGATTACCATCAGTTCTAACTGTCAGTTTTTTTTTAAGAAGGTCGGATATTACACATGCCGACACTCTGTACATATAAAATCGGTCGAAACGTGAATATAAAATGGGAATAGTACTTCTAATAATCCAAATAATACATCTCAAATATCCCGAAATATGAACAAGCATATTTTCCCTTACAAATTATATACTTTAAAATAGAAAAGTTCTTCTACTTATATTTCTCTGTATACAAAACTCAATATCTACGTGTTTGTTTGTGTGTGTGATGTTTGTGTGTTCCTTATAGAAAGAAAGGTAAAATAATTTACATAAAATCTACAAGTGTATTCTCATGTAAAATTTACCGGGAAAGACAATGGAATTGTTCCCAAATTTCTCAGGGTATCACTAAATGGTGGCATAACACCCTTAAAATATCAAATACATCTTATTTTTATGAAATTTAAATCGTATGTATAACATTTTCTTGGAAGACAATAGAAGTGGTCCCGAATCTCTAAATGCCCTCCTAACCTAAAGGAGCAATGGGAGCTAAACCTCCTTTTAAAATTTATATATATTCTATTTTGATGAAATTTGTATCATTTGTGTTCGGGGAAAACAATAGAAGTAGTCCTGAATCTCTACGTTACCTTCTATGTGCCGAATATTTATGTGACTCCACAGCATACGTGCCCCATGGGGACAGCACTACTTTAAAACTTCAAATAGATATATCGGATTTTAATGAAATTTAAATCATATGTACAATACACTAATTGAGAAAGTTTTACAAAATATCAACTTCTTCTGACTATATTAAAAGACGAAACGAGGGGAGGGGGGGCAGAAAAAAAACAAAGAAAAGGATATAGTGTTATGAGCATAGTAAAAAAGTACATAGTAGTGATCCTCATTCAATCCTGTGAAACGTCGTGTATTGGTGCTAGTATAACGATACATTTGGTAACGATTACGAAACAAGCGCAAAGTCCTGTTTCTTGTAGAATTTTTGGTTCCTATCTTACCTCCAACTTTTTATAATTGAAGTAACATGGAAAACGGTTGTCGTTAACACTACAAACACAACTGATATATCGTTCGTTTTAATATATACTGAATTACTTCCATTATTATTACACTCAAATAAACAGCTTGTTATGCATATCGATATCGAAACGCTTATTATTATTATATGAGAGATTATTATTTTTTTGTTATTTACTCGCTAGTTCTTACGCGAATAATTACCAGTGATCTATCACTTGGTAAAACAGCTTGTGTACCCTGAGTGACCGAACACCTTCCCAGATTTTCAATATTCTTCGCTTTTTTTCGATAACCATTACACCTTGGTTTTCTCTCACCAGACATTTACCATTAAGCACTCGCTGATAACGGCTGATTGATTTCTCTTGAACCTGAGCGACAATAAACCTCTCAAAGATTACAGTACTCGCTGTATCCTTTCGAGTTGAGCTTTTGATGATGCAATCCGTTCAGATTTTTTGGAACTGTCCTGTCTTCCTACAATTAATGACACGCCCGTAATGTTCATGTTCCATCGCCTCTTAAATTCTCTGGCAATTTTCTTATATTTACTTCACCATATGATTAGCTGGATTAGCAACATCTACTATTTGGCAGGGTTTATCTTTCTTGTTAACACCTATCATGTTTAGTCTTTTAGTTTCGATGAGTCCGGTTTTATGCCTTTCATTTGGCAATAGTGGCTTCGGTTTGTTGATGTACCATTTGACTGTTGATTCACAATGTACACACTTCAAAGTAGATTACCATCCCAACTCAGCCAAGTTTGTTTTATATTCGTTTTGTTTCTTTTTAGCTGAATTCACTTATTGTCTGATTTAATATTTCTTTTCTTTGTCACATACTCTATGTTTGTTGTTTTGCCTGAGTCTTCTCTATCATGGCTTTTATGTCGTTTGTTTTGCTCATTTTCTGCACTGAGTCTTCTCTATCATGGCTTTTATGTCGTTTGTTTTGCTCATTTTCTGCACTCTCCACCAAGGCTAGGCGTAGCCCAAGTTCAACAACGTGAACAAAACATTCTAAAAAAATGAAACACGTTAGATAGATTTTTCTTATTACGTTGTTTTGAGGATGCAATCAGTATTTTCCATTTTTGAAGTAGCATTTTAGAGCAATATCTACAGTTGCTTGCAATTTCTATTGTCCGTTTTACAAATAGTCCGTGCAGTTGCTTCCCTTCCCATTTTATTTTTGTCGCATTTTTGTTTCATTTTATCAGTGTTATATCCAATACTCAGCTTACTGCTGTTTCGGACCACGGTAATCAGCCTGCGTGTACTGTGTACATTGTATTTCTCTATTGTTTTAATTACATTATCTACATAACCATCAACGTTTACCAGTCCTCTTTCTGTTTATTTTTTCATATGTGCATAGAGTCGGTTAAAATCATTCGTTTGGTGTGTGTTTGTAGTAATAATTAACTTAAGGGTTCTTAGAATCAGGTTTAAAGAATCTTTTGTCCAGTTTATGCAGGATCTTAAGTATATTTCAAGACGTTCGACTTTTTAGATTTCTGCTATAAAATTTAGTTTCAAGAAGTTTTCTGATATTCTGAGGTATTCTCGTTTTATTGCTTCTTTCACCACTGCTTGTTCATAGTGTTTACTTTGTTAATTCCAAAGTATTTACAATGGAAGCATTCGGTTGTGTAGCGCTATCCCCTCGTCATCATATACTGGTGTTTATACTTTGTTTCATATTCATTTATATATTTGAAGTGCTTTATTATTTCTTAATTGCTTCATTCGTTATGTTGATAATTTTAATTGTATATTAAATATCTTAAAACATTTTATTATCAAGTTTTTGTGCTAGTGTATAGCATGATTTTATTTTAGTACAACCATGCCATATATACGGTCTTTTTATCTTGTAATTTATTAATTTCTTGTCGATATATATATATATATATATATATATATATAGTTTTCTTATTATTTAGAAGATGTCTTTCCTCAATGAAATATGCAACACTAACATATTTACATTGAGATTATTTAAGAAGCCTCCAACCTCATATTATTAAATTGACCAATGAGACGCCTACATTTATATCAAGAGTAAGATGTGAAGCTGGAATCAATAAACTGTGACACACTTGGGGCATTCATGCTAGTATAAAACTGTTATATTTTTTCTTTTATATAAACAAAATTAAATTCAAATTATTAGGGATATTTTAAGTGGAGTATTGATTTACTCCTCTCCAGGAGTTAGGCACAAGGCCAGTTTTTATCTTACTCCCACAAGTAAGATGTGACCCAAGGTCGGGTCGGGAAAGTGGGGTTTAAAAATTGCCTGGGCAGCCCCGTCGGCATTCCCCGGTAGGGGCGCCTCAGGCAGTAAGCAATAAACTTACTCCTCTCCAAAGAGGGGAGGCGAAGCCTGGGAGGGTGGACCTCCTAGAACTGCACAGGACAGACCCATAGACCAGCGTAAATCAAGCCCCGAAGGCCAAGACAATACCAGTCTATGGGGTGTAGTATCCATCGGAACAGATACTACACTTTGATCTCGACCAAAAGACCGATATTGTTGTGGCCGCTAAAGTGAAAATAATAGACACATGATGAAAGAAACGGTGTGTCTAATAAAGAGTAGGATAGGCAGAGAATGACCACCTACTCCCCCAATTCTCACACTTTTGATGGCCTTGTGTCTAATTTGTAAATACATTATATCTTTTATTTACGAATAAATAATTCAACGTATAGTCTCAGCTTAGTCTTCGGCCAATAAAAAAGAAATCCTTTTAGACAGAAGCAATTTTAATTTTTGTTTCCAAACAGGAATACCCATTTTGGGGAGCCGGATTTCACCAAATTAAAAACCAATCCTATGTCTAACACACGGATATCTCATTTTTAGAACATATTCACATCTTGCGCATATAAATGTTAGCATCTTTATCTATTTATTTTATTAAAAACATAAAGTTGTGCCCGGCAGTATTGACCTGAGATGACCTTATAATTGTTTAAAGGTCGTCAAACACCAGCAAAAAAAAACACAGATGACCGACAGTAAACTCTTTACAAACCGCACGAGACATTTGTATCATAGCTTCTTTCACTTAATTTTTTATTTATTATTGTACTTTTCACTTTTGTTCTTCTCATGTGTTCTTTCTCTTCTTTCCCTCAAATATCAGTCACTTTCTTATTCTTACTCTTCGTCTTCATTCTTGTTTTATTTCATGTATTTCCTTCTTCATATTATTCATTCGCCGCCTTTCCTTTTTTCACTGTCTTTTTCTTTTTTCACTGTCTTCTTCTTCTTCTGCTTCTTCTTCTGCTTCTTCTTCTTTATACTATTTTCCTTCTTTCGCGTTTTTTTTTCTTTCTAAGTCGTATTTTTAAATCAATTTTCTATTTCTTTCTTTTTATCTTTTCCTTTATCTTTAATCTTTCTTTCTTAGTTTTTTTTCTTTTTTTAGTATTCGTTTTTTATCCTCTTTTGGTATTCTTTTTT
>OY744525.1:84249075-84334075 GCA_963556195.1 Sepiola atlantica | reverse complement strand
ATAAGAAACATGATTATTTAGGAGAGCCCACAGCCAACAGTTTTGAGAGGCTAAGGTGAAGAGTAGATGTTTTCCATTGTTGTCCAAGTCCCCTGGAGATAATTCGCACCCCTCTAAATTGAATTGTGAGGGAGTACTGTAGACTATTGATTCTAGAGGTTCCTAAAAGCTCGTGTTTATTGTCACAACAAACCCGATAATCAAGCTGTTCTACAAGCTTGCATCAAAAAGGCAATTAATGCCATTATAACAGATGAATTAGCCAAAGCTGTTCGGAATCTAAACATGCTGAATTAGAACGCACAAACGTATTATTATTATACAGTTCCTATCTTTCTTGCCTCTTGACGAAGGCAGAGTTAGACACTAGCTCGGTTTTGAATGTGGGGTAAAATCAAGTTTCTTCAAAAAGGGGCACTTAGGTTGGAGGAAAATTTAAAAAAATATCGCACTCTAAACGAATTTCCCCATTAACTGTTCGAGGACATAACAACAAGAGTGTTGTATCAGAAAATGTACTACGCTTTTATCTACGCTGAAGTGTAGCATCAGAACATATACTACGCTTTTATCTCAGCTGAAGTGTAGTATCAGAACATATACTACGCTTTTATCTCAGCTGAAGTGTAGTATCAGAACATATACTACGCTTTTATTTCAGCTGTAGTGTTCTATCAGAACATATACTACGCTTTTATCTCAGCTGAAGGGTAGTATCAGAACATATACTACGCCATTATCTCAGCTGAAGTGTAGTATCAGAACATATACTACGCTTTTATCTCAGCTGAAGTGTAGTATCAGAACATATACAACGCTTTTATCTCAGCTGAAGTGTAGTATCTGAACATATACTACGCTTTTATCTCAGCTGAAGTGTAGTATCAGAACATATACTACGCTTTTATCTCAGCTGTAGTGTTGTATCAAGACATATACTACGCTTTTATCTCAGCTGAAGGGTAGTATCAGAACATATACTACGCTTTTATCTCAGCTGAAGTGTAGTATCAGAACATATACTACGCTTTTATCTCAGCTGTAGTGTTGTATCAGAACATATACTACGCTTTTATCTCAGCTGAAGGGTAGTATCAGAACATATACTACGCTTTTATCTCAGCTGTAGTGTTGTATCAAGACATATACTACGCTTTTATCTCAGCTGAAGGATAGTATCAGAACATATACTACGCTTTTATCTCAGCTGAAGTGTAGTATCAGAACACATACTACGCTTTTATCTCAGCTGAAGTGTAGTATCAGAACATATACTACGCTTTTATCTCAGCTGAAGTGTAATATCAGAACATATACTACGCTTTTATCTCATCTGAAGTGTAGTATCAGAACATATACTACACTTTTATCTCAGCTGAAGTGTAATATCAGAACATATACTACGCTTTTATCTCATCTGAAGTGTAGTATCAGAACATATACTACACTTTTATCTCAGCTGAAGTGTAATATCAGAACATATACTACGCTTTTATCTCAGCTGAAGTGTAGTATCAGAACATATACTACGCTTTTATCTCGGCAAAAGGCACGAATAAAACGTTACCTTATTGTAAAATGAGAAATATTGGCCCAAAAATATAAACAATTCTGACCCCTTTAATAATTAAGGACACAATATTTACATTTTAATTTCTTTACTATTTATTGAAATATATGTCACATGTATTAAATAAAAATAGAATTAACTTTGAAGAAATTAAGAATTAACACCTCTAAAATATTTTTCAAACATATCGCATTTGTTAGTTTCTAATGTTGCCATTACATTAATTCTTTTTTTTTAATTCAGAAAGACATTCGCTCATATAAAGTTTGTGGATATAATTGGTTTGAAGAAAATTGACTACAAAGATGTTGAATTAATATAAACACGTTTTTTTTATGTGTGAAAATGTTAGTTTTGGAGTTTTATTGGACATTTAACCGGTGCATTTTGCATAGTGGTAATAGTGTTCGCAAATGAGCCAAAACATCAGGGTTCAATCCTCGGTCGAGTCATACCAAAATCTCAAAATTGTTACTTGATGCTCTCTTGCTAAACACTTAGCATTATAAGGTGGGATCAAGGGTAAGTGGGGTAATCCTGGGAAAGACGTGACGTGGTTTCTTACAGCTTTATGTAACGTTAATCTTACAAAAAAAAGTCAAGTGGTCGACCATAGTCACGAGCGACTATGGTCGACCACTCTACTTTTTTTTACACGCATTTCGACAAGACGACATCAATTTCAGCAAAATAGACATTTTCATTTTCTATCTGCAAATATTTATCAGCGTGCAATTATTTCATAACTGATGCAAATCTTTCTTGCATCACGTGGAATGAAGTATTCGTTATTGCGCTCGTGTATATTGTTGAGAATTACATTGGTTCCGTTTTTACTAGGGGATTAATCTTGGCAATACAAATGACATGAGATACGAAATAAACGACTGCGCATAAAAACAATCAGTTAGCAATCGAGTTATTGTTCAACTGTCTCTCTCTTTATTTGTTAAACCTGTAGGTGTTCTTAATGCTGAAATTGTTTATCACACAAAAAAAGTTAAAAATAAACTAATGATCCAATTTTAATAAACTGTTCCGTATATGAAATAATGATAGAGCTTTTCGATGAAATATTTTCATAAAATAATGTTGTTTACCTTTGATAACTACATTTTTATTTACATCAGTAGTTATGTTTTTATATCAATTCGGTTCTAGAAATTATTCTATGACCAAACATAAAGTTTCAAAGTGATTAAAAGTCTTTAAGTTGTCAATTAGTAATTCATTTCTGACTAGAATAAAAGTTTATGAGCAAAAGTCGGTTCAACTTTGTCCCTAAACGAAGAACACAATTTTATACATATTTACAAAAACTAAGAATTAAAAAAAATAAATACAAAAGTTAATCAGTTGCATTAATTATTTCAGGACCAAATGATAACGCAATTTTTAAACTTACCTTTCAAAGTCATATCTAGAAACAAATTCTTAAAAAAAACTTGGAATGTGTTCATCGCTTAACGTGTATTGGCCAATCATCGGAACTGTTAATGATCCAATTAGAACGACTACGATAATTCCCCATTTCCTTTTTCCAAGCGGAAACCTGATTAAAAATAAGACTATCATAGAGTAGTATCATTCTACTATATTAAATGTTCAAATCGATCGCTATCTAAAAAATAAAAACATCAATTTCTTGTGGACGGATCCGTATTCACCCATAGTGGCAGGATGGATTCGTCAGGTCACTATGAAGTCGACGCCTTTTCCCTTACCAAGCTGAACAGTTTAGCGAACCGCTTAGCACGTCTGCCTCGAGCTGGTAATGGCGACCAACTTATTGTCA
Source organism: Sepiola atlantica (assembly GCA_963556195.1). NCBI lineage: Eukaryota > Metazoa > Mollusca > Cephalopoda > Sepiida > Sepiolidae > Sepiola > Sepiola atlantica. Next base: position 84,330,710 of record OY744525.1, on the reverse strand, counting down.
TTAAGTATTCTTAATACAATTAAATGTTTAAATATTTTTCTACAAAAGATGTTATAATTTGTTAAGCCTCTATCATCTCTCGAGTAATTCGCTTTTAAACATGGACTATTGGGAGTTTGTATTTTCGTGGGGGGGGGTGAGAGAGTGGATTTTGTGTACTTTCACTTATTAGGATAAAAATATTATTCCTTAGTTAATTTTTTATTTTCAATTGTAGGTAACCTTACTACCAGCACGTATAAGATGTCCACTATCTTCGTGATTATTTTAATTTTATTACTGCTTAATTTATCATTATTATTGGTAAATGCTGTCTCTGGAGGGACTATCACGGATCCTACCTACTTATGGTTCCAAAAATTATGCAATATATATTGGATGTCGAAACTTAAATTTCTCATTGCTCTTTAACATTATAACGCGAATTAGTAATTACAAGTTTTAAAATTTGTGTCACAATATTTACTTATGCTGTAGATAATTTAACCATATGCTTGATCCTTTAATTAATCTTTCGACTTTCTTTTCTACCACTACTAATCTATTAGGTATAGTTTTATTAAGCTCCTTAGTGTAGCTGTTTTTGCTTAATTGCTCTACCACTGATAATTAAACTTTACAAACCTTACAACCTTTTTCTCATTGTATAATTATATATGTCAGTGATTCTCCCTTCTAATGAATTTATATTTTTTATTAAATGATAAGTGTTTTACTTTTTCCTTTTGATATGCTACTCCCTACATCTAATATTGCATCCGTTTCTTTCAAATTTGACCCCTTTATACATCTCTAAATAATGTTTCTGCCTGGTATGCTTTGATTTGAGGTGGCATATACGTACGTACACACAGATAACATGATTTCATGATTGAACTTTCTGGATTGCCTTGACTAATGATGCTGAAATTCTGCACACTTATAGAACCTATCAAATAAAAATGTTGTGCAAAGTTTTAACTAATTTGGTTGATTGGTTTTTGAGTTATGATTGATCAAAGAAATAAGATTTCCAGCATAGGCCATTCTTGAAGTCCATTAAGGGATAGAGCGCTCTCGCGCGTCCCTTGATATATATATATATATATATATATATATATATATATATATATATATATAAACCACGATTCAACTGCCTTAAGCCGGTGTAATCGGTAGATACAATTTGATTAGAATTAGTATACTTTTTTGCAGATTGCTTTAAAAGGTAAATCACAATACAGAGATCAATGTAAATACATACTACTACTGCTACTACTACTACTACTACTAATAATAATGATAATATTAATAATAACAGGAAGATATAGCAAAACTTAACAATCAGTATTTCCTTTTGTTTCTGTAAAAATTGGTTAATGTATAATTATTTCGTAAGTGATAGATATCTTTCTCGTCAGGATATAGAACAGCGCATGCGTAATCGACCCCATGCTTGCATTTTAGAATTACATTATATTCCTCGTTTCGATTTTTACGAGTAGAATCTGCGATGATTCAAGTTACAAGAACGATGGAAAAGAACAGTTGCGCATAGCAACCAATCAAAGTTAGCAACCTCAATCCATCTGATACATTCGCCATGACTTGTATAACGCAACATAAATTTTGGAATTTTTAATCGGAGATCGAAATCTAATCAACGTGCGTTTTTTCTTGCCAATGGTTCAAATACATCTACTTTGTATATTTACTGAAGTCACACGTTATGTACATCAACCTGATGTTACTATCTCTTCGATTGTATGTATATCTATATACCTATCTATGTTGCGATATATCTATATAGGTTTGTTAACATTTTAGTATGTAAAGATATATCTATTTATCTAATTCAGTATATCTATCAATCCATGTCAATAGGCACGTTCACGCATATGTATATATATATATATATATATATATATATATATATATATATATATTAGTTTAAAAAATCACACATTGAAACGTTGATGAAATGGCAATAATAAGGAGAATATTTTTTAAAAGATATTTTGAAACCTGAACAACGTTTCAATGTGTGATTTTTCAAACTACTTTATTCACGTAACCGCGTGCTACACACACGAACATTTCAACTTTGATCGTCGATAACATCAGGACGAATTTCAACTTGACTGCGATAGATCTGTCTCAGTCAGGGAGAAAAAAGAAGAGAAAAAGACGAAATATGCTTATACTTCTGACAAGGGTATCTGTTACCGAAAGTACTCAAGTTTATAAAAAAAAGAAAAGTTTTTAAAGTAAATAAATAATTTATTAAAAAAAACAAATATCTGCGTTGTTTAGGTTTCAAAATATATTTTTTTATATATTCTCCTTATTATATATATATATATATAAATATATGATAGAAGGAGAGGGAGAGAGAGAAATTAGTAATAAACGATGATAAAATATACTTAATGTACTACAGCATCGCTCATTATCAGAGGTTTCTTTGGCTGGAACATTTTTATATCGTCTAGTTTATTATGCCAATAGATTCTTTTTGCGAAAGTGGTGTTGATTTTGCTAATGTAGGAATTGTTGCATGCCGTATATACCCGCGCCTGTCACACCCGTGATGCAGGTGCTTTTATGTTTGCAGAAAAGTTTCTAAACAGTGAAATAGGTTGATTTTATGCCTCTAAAACCATATTTTGTTAAGTCAGTGAAGACCTATTATGGGGCATGTCACTAGAAATGATTTCTAAATGGTGACATCTTTCAATAATAATCGACAAAGAAACAGAAGCAGCAGCAGATTCCAATGATTAAAGCTTAACTTTACCAAATAACAACCGCTTGTATATTGAGATCCAATTTTCAATCCAGGCGCTCGGAATCGCTCTTTTCGTTTTCGTCTCATCAGGATAACTCATTACTTAATATAATGTTAATTTAAATAAAAAATGCAATAGCGTAAATTACTAAAACCAATGCATTTTAGTTTCTTCGTAAATAACTCAGGTTTTTAATTTATTAAAAAATACTGACATCTTTAGTTACCCTTAAACAAATGATACTAATAATTTAGTAACCAAACAATAATCCAATAATTTAATTTATCTCTCAAAATTAGATGTATAAACATAGAAATAACATTAAAAAAATAACCCGTCTTACTTCAAAGTAAAATCTGAGACAAATGTACCATGAACTCATCCATTATGTACGCCAGTTTTTTATTACTTAGCCTAATATTGGAAATGCTACTTAATCACGTCACAATGCAGGCGTAAACTGTATTGTTTATAAATCTGATTCATGGTTTTCCTTCATGTAAATAAGTTTTGCGGACTACAGCGTTACTTCGCTTCCCTACTTTCCACTTATAAAACAAGACGCAAACGCTTTTAACATTAAGGTCAGGTAACTGTTTAATGAAAGTAAAAATAATCTCTGGAAACACCGATTAATTATATTAATTCTGAAGTTGATCAATCTGTGTAGAATGTTCGTTTTAAAGATAAGGGCGTTTTTTTTACCAAGACAATTATTAAAAATTGTCTCCATATTACTAATCTGCCGAACTAGGATAACTATTTTAAGAAAATGAAAGCGAGGTGTGTATTTGTTACGACAAAGGACATGGTATAACAATAATAAGTAAATATTGGCTATTCAGAATCGAATAATGTAATGGTTCTCATTGAAAATGTTATTTAGGTCTAACTTTTAATATTCAACCTATATATATATATATATATATATATATATATATATATATATATATATATACGCTCCTCTGTGTGGAGACCTTTGGTGCAGGTCATAATGGTTTATTGTTAGCATAATGCAATACTCTTCCGTACAATAACTGAATCCTCTCGGTTAAGTATTTTGGCATTAAGTATCGTAATATTCGTAAACAAAGTAATGTATACATTTAAGACGATATAATTTCTTCCTCTCCTATTAGCGAATTAGTTTGCTCAGATGGTAAGAAATCTCAGACCAATGGTCACGGTTCGTAGTGAGTATTGTACAGCTTTTAAATCTTGTGGTTGGTGTGCTCGTTTGATGGGTCATGAAACGACGAAACCTCTTTCTGTAAATTATTAATATATATATATATATATATATATATATATATATATATATATATATATATATATATATATATATATATATATATATAAGAATAAAAGCTAAGACTATTTAAACGGCTGTTCGGAAATGATTCCCTAACCAAACAAAATCAGGACAGAAAACCTAGGGCATATGAAGAGCTCAGCATTTTTTTCAGAGAAGGATTTATAAAAATATTTAATTCTAACAAAAGTCACAACAAGTCACAACCAGTCACAACCAGTCACAACCAGTCACAACAAGTCACAACAAGTCACAACCAGTCACTGGCAGCAACAGGTTGTCTTACCTTGAGTCTGAGTGACACCGATTCTCTCCAGATTTCCATTAGGCTCCTCTTCTTTCCGTAAGCATTGCAAATAATTTCATGTTCTCAGCTGTTTACAATTGATTTCACTGATAGGAGCTGTTGACTTTCTCTAGAATTTGAGTAGCATAAAGCCTCCTCATTATCCCAGTATTCTCCGTGTGCTTGCAGTGGAGTTCTTTCCACCCTCCTTGGCATTTAATTGCTATTTTATGTGGTACCGACTAATGCTGGTGTCACGTGTTATTCTTTTTATTCATCTTCGTAGTTTCAGTTCCGTTGGATTCGTGTTGTTGTAGTTATTTTTATCGCTCTAAATATTAGTGTCATTATAATTCTATATTAGTTATACAGGTATATTTTATCGCTGCATAAAAGTATTCTATGTTAACGAAGAGCAAATTGAATTTCTCAGGTCAAATCTAGGTCACAACATGGCAATTTTATACATTTTGTAACCAAAGTCTGGACGGAGAATTCAATTATTCCTCATCTATACGGAATAATTTTACGCAGTTATGCAATTTATCCGTATGTATCATATATTGCATGTAAATTTGAAAAAATGGCACCATTGGAAGTATCCTCTATTGATTTACCCGCAAGATCTAAGAAATATCACCCGGTCAATCGAAGAATTAATTGAAGCATGGAACTCACGAGTCGTCTATTTTTTTTTTAAACGATTTTTTTCATTGAATCTTTTTTCCTTTTATCCCTTCCCCATATATATATATATATATATATATATATATATATATATATATATATATATATATATATATATATATATATACATATACATATATATATATATATATACATATATATATATATATATACACACATACACACACATATATATATATATACATACACACACACATATATATATGCGCATATACATATATATATATACATACATATATATACACACATATATATATATATACATATATACACATATATACATATACACAGACATACACTAATAGTTGATAAGAATTGGCTTTTAAAAGTCATATACACTGATCAAAAGCATGTCAGACAGAGCGTTATATTAAATGAATAAAGTAATTATTTTAATCAGTCTTGCTTACTCTTTGAGAGAGGCGTATTTCGGATTACTTCATTTAATTGTGGCTGGTTTGAATAATTGTCGAGTTATGATGAGTCCGGCATTTGCTATTTGTGATTTAACGAAACTATATTTATTTTATTTAGTTTCAATCCATTTTGTGAAATCGATCAAAGATGAGTTTTGATCTTACCTGCCCCTACAGCGCTTAAACCATATCATCTTGAGAATGTTTGTCTTTTCTGTTGCTTCAGTGATTCTGACCGTTTTCCTCTGGAATGCTTCGCGATCACGAGCACTTCAAATTTCATAGGGCAAACGAGTGTAGCAAAACCGTCCATACGCTAAGATAAAAGGTTAACAACACCGAGCTTTCATTATCGGCATTCATCTGCCAATATACGTTTTAATTTCGTGAAATATTTGGGATTCTTCATATCAACAAATATTTCTTCTGCAGTTAAAAATATTCCCTTTTTATCGCTTGTATAGGTCCCTTGGGTGTTAGCGTAGACGTAGCTTTCCGTTAGATTTTCTACCAGAAATAAACGGTTGTGATTTTTGAATAGGTTTAATTATTCCCACGTTTGTCATTCGTTAAAGTATTTCTTCTAGTTTCATATTTAAAGAAAATGCTACCTTCTTAAGGGGTAAATTACTCTACTTATGAGTAATGGTAAAGTGGTTCGTTAATTACAGGATGCTAATTTCACAGGAACTACCATACTAAGTCTTACATATTTGTAGTAGAAGTATTGATTCCAAACTTTTAGATTTAATTTTTCGAAACGTTTTGTACTGGGAACAGTTTAGATCCTACGCCGGTTATTACAAATGGTGGACGTGTTTCGGTAAGTAATGACTAAATATGGGAGTATATATATATATATATATATATATATATATATATATATATATATATATATATATATATATATATATATATATATATATATAAAAAAACAGGCATTTTATTTGTATTATTCGCACTACTGTACTCATTTTGGATGTCATTCTCAGAAGGTTTCGGCCGATGAAACTTCCAATATTCTTCTGGTGCCTCCTGTCGGACTTGGGAATCTGTACTGAATTTAGAACCTAACTCTTTATTTAATCCACGGTAATAACTTGCTCTCGTTTCGTCAACAACGACCAGGAAAAAAGTTTTAAGTAATTCTTAATTGTATTCTTAGTATCGTCTTGAAAGAACAGTAGTCCGAATAATCCAAATAATATAAATTATCAATCCTCGTCTAAAATATTCAAGAACAGCAACCTTTAATTGTTTCCCCATATTAAATAACCCGAAACGGGTTGATATACTGTAAAAACACTAGACATTAAATAACCCCAAAAAGGTTGTCATATCGTAAAACAGACAAACAAAAGTAACCGTTTCTCGTTTTTTTTCTTTTGTCTTTTTTTTTCTTTTTGTTTCTAATTCTTCCTTTCTAGCTTTTTTATTTCTTTGTTTTCATTTTCATTTCCCCCTTTCTTCTTTAATTCAATCCGTTCTGTCTTCAATAATCTTTGTCCACTTCGATGACGGTCAAACGATTTTCTCTTCCGTTTTACGCACTTCTGAGTTATACTGTCGTCGTTCATTTTATCCGGACGGTTAGCGATCTCTTCAGCGATAAATCGTATCCATCCAACCATCCTAGTTCTTCACATCTGTTCAGACCTAAACAAGAAAGTGATCACATGCTCATCGAATACACCGTTCAATTATCTTTCTAAACATAATTTAAAATACATTTTCCATTACGCCAAAGTATTTTTCTCGTGTTTGCTTTTCAGTTTTTTTTAGTTTAAAGAGTTGCATCCAAAAATAGTTCAACGTAGTTTTTTTTTTAACCTTAGCTCAGTTAAAAAACTTATTTATACATTTTTACTTTTAGTGAAAGAATAAACGTCGTTAATTTCGATTGTGGTATGAATTATTCATTTAAAATTAAAATAAAAAATATTTTTTCTGAAGAAATCAATGATAGAGTTAAGATTTTGAGAGTAAAAAGAAAGAATTTTTAAATGAAACTTGTTCTCAAAGCTTGATATCATAGAATGAGACTGGGATGGGAAGCCGTTCATATTTTTAGGATATGTCTGGCATTTCTCTGAAATAAAGTTCGTATCAATTCTTGAAAGTTGGCATTGCATAATGTGTAGTTAAAGTATAATGATGATAACTCTGGTCTCGTATTTGAAAACTATATGCTTAACATGTAGAATCAAATTGACATTTACCAGCATAAAGGGATCCAATAGTTGATATGTAAATAATGCTTAATTCAAGCAAGAATTTTATTTATGATTACCCACTCACGAACTAGCAGCCACCCCGAATTCATAGAATGGACTTATCTGATATGATCATAATAACCGGTATATACCAGTCAAGAATCCGTTCTCGACAATCAGTCCGATAGAGACTGAAGTATTAGTCTTTGGTAGTCCTCAGGCATTCCCCTCCCAGGCCTAGCTTTTCTCTTTGGGGAGGAGTTAGTTTATTAATAACCGGATAATGACGACAGGGCTGTCCAGGCAATTTTAAGGGCGCTGACTTCCTCTCTCCACATTCCGGCCTTGTGCCACATCATACTTATGTGGGAAGTATGTAAATATTGTTTATTTATTTGTATCTGAACTAGTCAGACAGTTGAGTACTGACTACTAAATTTATAGTTATTGGATTTAAACAAAGGCTTTGGCTTTCTTTCTCTAGATATTATACATTTATGTATTACACCTACATGAGCATCTTTCATATGTTATTAAATAATCTTATTCAAACGTCAATCAAAAACAATTTTATATGATATATAACATGAATAAATATATAAATCTTAAATGTTTCATAAAAACTATCTTCATACATTCATTTTGTTTACAATTATTGCATAATTAATCCAGTGTATTCTTAAAACTATTTAAATCACTGCTTATTTAACCTGATTAAGCAATGTGTGTTCAAATATACTGCTCACTTACAAACTAAATCTAGCTGTTAGTAGTTTGGGGGGTTTCACATTTTTCCACTCTAATAGCTTCTTTCCACTAACCGCTTCCCTTTGGAATTCCCTCTCTGCTCCTTGTTTTCCCTAATGTACCAACATGCAGAAATTTAAATGTAATTTGAACAGGCATCTCGCTGCAGAATTCCGACTTAGGATGCACTCATAAATGTTACCACTAATTCACAGTAATCCCTCACGTCTCAATGACTGTGTGCCTTGTTTCGGGGAAATTGAAGAAAAATATGACAAAATAAATTACCAATTTGACTAGACATATTGATAAAGTGTGTTCCCTATTTACAATTATCAATCATTAGTTTCATAGTCTTAATTACATATCATTAATTATTCTCTGTAGTAAAGTAGTTAAACATAAGGATTTCATCCTATTCTTACAATTGAAATTATTCAATTATTTTATTAGTTAAGTGACTTTTCGTTTTTGGCAACTTAATTTTAATAATGGCTGCCTATTCCAATAGTTTTCAGGGTTGAGTACAAACTCCTACATGAAGTTTTCATAAAGTCTTCAATATTCTTATGATAACATTTATTTCCCTTGAAATAAAATGTCAAATCAGCTAACCAACCAATTTATTTGACTTTGAGATAATAGTCAAAATATCATTAAGATTTAAATTCATTATTAAAAATTTACCATTAATAACATTATTCGGTTACTTTTTTATTCTCCTGCTATATAATTTGTGTCTAGATGTTCGTTTCAGTATGTAAAACTTTACATTTTCTCTATTAAATTTAAATTTTCACAGATCTTCTCATCCTTACTACCGAGATCTCTTCATACTATATCATGTGATAATGGACCAACAAGCAATTCAACATCATCAGCAACTACTATGAGTGTTACGCCCACAGTTAAATAATGTGTAGATTATCGTTGTCAAATCTGGGCTTGTGCACCAACCACTAGCCTCTCCCTCTTAAACAGGGTCCAAAAAATGAGCCTCTAATCTAATAGGTCTCACGCTGTCTACCAAGCTCTATACCCTGTCCTAGCGCCGCAATGTTGCATCTCTGTGCTTGTTTTACATATACTTTTGCTGCACTGGTAGGCCCCATCGACGTAAATATTCCTGACCAACTAGACAATCAATAAAATCCAACCCCTTCACTGTAGAGATCCCCAGCTGCCGGAAAGCTTTCTATTCTAATAGATTCTTTTCTCGAACTGCTAGCGTCTGACATTCCCACCACGCTCCCTGTTTCCCTGGCTGCACCAACATGCTGACATGTAAATGTAATGTGAACAAACATCTTCTTGCATAACTCCTCACTTAGGATGACCCTGTAGGTATAGCCTATAATTTACTTATGCTTCAGTCGCAATGTGCATTGTTTAGTGTGAATACAAAACATATTTAAAAAACAATAATCAGGAATCTAAAAACCGAACCGTCGGTGTATATTATGTGATTCTGAGTAATCGTTACTAATTTCTACTTATGGTTTTATCTCACAAAATATCTTTCACAATAACTTTTTTCTGACAAAAGTGGAATAATTACTCTTTTTGTCTCGTGATCTATAAATGTAGTCGTTGGTTAATTTTTGACTATGAAGTAATGTTTTAGCTCCTTAGATCAAAAGGCTTCATGCTTTGTCTTAAACGATTCCAGTAAAAAAAACAATAAGGAGATACGAGTCCGTCTCCGGCTATTCTTTCGATCTTCCATAATGCCTATTAGAGGAAGGTGCTTTCCCCCACATTAATACGACCATGTCATACTTCGCAGTCGTGGGAAGCTTCGCTAAAGTCTAAGTACAAAATATCTGCTATATATCCCTGTAATAGATATTCATTTATAACACGAATACTTTAAAAAATCTTTGATAACGTTAACTTTCCATGGACAAAACAATGTTTTTAAGTAATTTTTATACACCCACGAATTGGATTTCTATCGAAATGCGCTAATTTGAATTATTTAGATTACTATTCTTCATTTGGTTGTTATATTAAAACGATTCGGCCTACGTAACTTCCTACCTGCGTCAAATTCAGATATTAGGTTCCTAAATTCTAATAATGCACCTGAAGAAGATCGTAAGTGATATCGGGTGACACCTTGTTCCAACTAAGAATAGAATAGTAGTCAACTAATACATCATACTCATTAAAACTTAGCCTTATTCCATTAGCCGTTCATTGAAACATCACGTAAATTTAGCGACCGCAAGCAATTGTAACTGTTTACATCGTATTAGGTCCTCATAATTTTATATGCAGAATTACCCTCAATAGTGTTACGCAATCAATATATATATATATATATATATATATATGGATATTAAGCTGAATTATTTCGACACTTGATTATTGGGGAAATGGTCGTTTGATCAGTACAATTGGAGAGCCATGAATATTATAACTGTCCTGTTTTTAAATCTCCGAAACAGTTACATGGTAAACAGCTGAAGATCCCCGTGTTAATATTAGACGCTTAAGGTCTCCTGTTTTTGTTTCACTGTTAGATACTTAACCCCCTTTTTATTTTATTTACTTATTTATTCATTTATTTATTTATTTATGAATTTTCCAACGAATGTTAATTCTGCAGTTATAAAATATTATTTTTGTACACACACACACACACACATATATATATATATATATATATATATATTTATATAAAGAGAGTGAAACAGAGCCACACCTCGTATAGTTATAATTAATTAATGATCACCCATACAGAATATGACATCAGCACATGTTAAACTCTCTATCTTATAGTTCGACTGTTTAAAACTGTATCATAATCTTAAATGCTAAATCGATCTTTGCTCTCCAGATCATAACGAACGTGTCATTTGCAGATTGTTTGCCAGTCCTCGGCTTGATGGGCCTTTAGGGCAGTGTTTTTACATATAACACCTGGTATTCCGAAATGGTCACCGATTTAAACAACTGAATAGCATCAACGTCGCTTTACTTGGGTGATCTTACGGAAACCGGCGTGTCAGCTTGCTTATAGCGATACTATCATAGAAAAGAAAACTGTTCAACCAGAGATTTGGTAGAATTATAAGAATGTGGTGGCTCCACTGAACAAAATTACATTTCTCGCATAGAATTCGCGCGAGTTTATTTTTGCTGGAACAAGATTTTTGTCTTTATTGGCGAATACAAAATGATTTATTTTTCTAAATTGAATTGTGCTATTCAATGAATATGTGATGCAAAGGCTATGAGGTTATTGCACCTCTGTTTATATCCCCTTCCATCTCTCTCTCTCTCTCATATATATATATATATATATATATATATATATATATATATATATATATATATATATATATATATATTTGCCCCGAATCTAGCCTGTGTATCAGTTAAGTTCAACATAACTAATACTACTTTCGATGTATATTGATCCCCGCATTCCTCTAATTCATATATTTATGCATAGTTATGATAGAAAGAAAACGTTAAGTCTTTTAAAACACCGCTGAAAATGACAAATATGTCATTGGTTTTTCTCGGGGATTAATAATTGACAACTGATGCGTGGACAGACGGACACACCGACACACATTACATATTTACGTTATATGCACACATAGAATACGTGCATATATCATCATCCGCATACAGCTATTTCGCCGTATCGCGGCTCATTAATCTAACTGTGATTCGAAACTCGATCGTTTGGCCAGTAGTCGGGACATCTTAGCCTTATGTTATTACGAAATAAAGGAAATTATCATGCCTATGGTTTTTTTTATATTTGTATTACCGATGCATGGCGAGCTCAATTATTTTTATATATATACTTGAAGAATACACGTCCCACCACGAATAAAATAATTCCCTAAACAGAACAATTTTTACCCACGTTCATATCTCGATCTACGAAGATTAAAATCAAGATATAATGATACTAAACCTTATGTCTATAACTGTTATTCTAATTTTGATCAACATCCATTACATGATTTTGATTCTACAAAATATCTACAGAATTAAGTACCATTGGTGTCTAATAAATATTCATCAAATTACATGCAAATCGTATATATTTGAATGTTAAAATGTCCCATTAAAAACCCTTAAAAATACTCCAAACAAACTGAAATTTAGGGAAATATTTATTACTTGATGTGTAATACCGTATTGTTAAACTTTCACAAAAATTAGAGGTACCAAAACTTTCACTCCTAAGCATAAAACTAAATGACACTAAATATATCCCACATTCAGAAACCTTATACCTAGTGTTCAATAATTCATAATGATGGTTAAATATAATATATATATATATATATATATATATATATATATATATATATATATATATATATATATATGTATGTATCCTAAGGTCTATAATCAATACCAATGTGTATTTATTTGCACATACTAAATATAAATTCGTCCCGTCTGTAATGTAAACAACATGTCAGACGAAAAGAGAAAGCGAAAAGAAAATAACAAGTAAGACAACCTTGACACCTAAACTCAATTCCGAAAGAAATCCTACACCGTAAATAGTATTCAGCGGTTAGTAATTTTTCACTCTTTAGATCATGAGAAATGATAATAATAATAATTTATATATGAAAAATTAAATTACTTACGTATATGACTATATATGTATATTATTGCTAACAGTGTCTTGACATAATTTGTGTCTTTCGGTCATTTTAGGAGTTTACACAAATATATACATATATATATATGTATATATATATATATATATATATAAAGAAGGAAATATGAAGATAAAAAATTGCATAGAATTACATAAAATTGATACATATTTTATTACATCGAAAGTTCAGAGGCAAGGAGTTACACTAATCCTTAAATGTAATAAAATCTGAATCAATTTAATGTAATTTTGTGCCACATTTTATCTTCATCTTTCTTTCTTTAAATTGATTGCTCTATTCAACGTATTGAGCTTTACTTTATCACGACAGATCACTTTAACGATGCTTCACTTATCGTTAATTCTATTATTATTATTATCATATATATATATATATATATTTATATGTATCAGTCAAAAAATATTCTATGTCCTAATACATTTTATTGTACGGTATACTTGAACCTATAATTGAATTTCCGCATCACAGTTTAAGGATAATGATAAAAAAACGGGGGGAAACAAATATTTTATTTTTCAGACCGATTAAACAAACAGAAGTAACCTAAGGAATGTAAAAGGAAGGTGTTAGGCACATGCCATTTTGCTTATGACTATAGATTTATAATATATTATACACACGTTGACTTATTATAGCGAAGAAAAACCCGCATAAGCAAGTTCGAGTGTTTTCCTTTTTTTACATTTATTGTTCTCTAGAAAATAATTCAAATCACTGTTCTAATGTAAATATGGCTTATTTCATATAAATTAATATCTCATATATATATATATATATATATATATATATATATATATATTGTTATAGTTATTGATAAGAGTGCTTAAAATCCGTTGTCGTGCATTTATAGATATGTTTTAAGACATAAGTTTCTATTCATAATTAGTATTATTTTACTTTAGTCAGACTACTATTGTTATCTAAATGTTATATTCGCAAGTTCAACGATAGTTTAACACGTTCGTAAAGATGCAACGAAGCAGGTCGGGGTTTATATCGTCCGGAACGTTGCTATACTTATATGTAAAAATGATCAATGTTAAGAATAGATCTTATATTGATATAAGTTTGAGGACATGGGTTAAAAACGCATGGTGAATAGTAGTTGATCGCATACTCGTCACCATGCACTGTCTCTAAACTTATATCTCTCTTTCTCTATCTATCTATATATTCATTATGATATTAAAGAGAAACCGGGCTTTCACAAACTAACCTAACCAAGCTTAAAACACGGCTCCACCATCATCAGTACTTCCGACAAAATAAAGAAAAGCACAAATACAGTTCTGATTTCCGTTTCCGGTAAATGTCTGATTGGTTCTTGTTTTTCTTTGGGGGGGGGGAGTAAAGAGTATCGTTTTAAGTCATTGTATTAACTAGCGGGGCTATACTTGTATTTTAATATTGTCTAAAAATATTTTCAAAGTTAAAGTATTATACCACTTGTTGCTCTTTTTTAATCTAATTGAAATTAAAATCGATCAATTCACATCCACGAGACAAAGAATAACAACACCGAAACAGAGGAATCAACAAGGGACGTTGAATAAATCCCCAGACAAAAATATGTTCCGGTAAAATATCAACGCAAAGTTAGAAAGGAGATACTCATTTTCCGTTAAACCTACATAGCAAAATTAACACACCGTCTAACATTCGAACAAATCTGTTTTTGAAAAAGGATGTTATAATATGAAACGTTGGTGATTAATCTCATGATCACAAAATTACTTAAATAGCATCTTAGAAGGGAGGGTCTGTCATATACGTCCGCTCAATATGTTTTATAGCTCGTCTCAATTTAGTTCTTGTGAAAATGAATTTCGTGAGCAATCAGGGATGAAATTGAATCTTTTATGTGTAAAATTTATTTTCTTTTTCATGTGCCTTGTATATTTATCGACTAAACCTCTGATGTCTTTACTATTTTTGTTTTGACAAGAAATTTATTTCGGTTGTGTTCACATCAATTCCTAGCATCTCACGCATTACCTTTTTTCTTCACATTTGTATCGTTTGCAATCATTGCAATTCAATCTGGCGTCAAATCCGCTCTATCTTGGCAGTCATTTCCGTGTATTTTTGCGTCCAGCTCAATGTGCTTGTTCGTCTATCTCACCGCACTTTCGGTCAAACACAATATACTTTTACATCAATTTCTATTTAGTGGATTTGGGTTGATCTTCGCATATTTACGTCCGTCTCTGTGTACGTTTGCGTATGTTTCAATGTACTTCTTTGTTTATCTGCATGCAGTTTTGCGTCTATTTCCTTGTAGTTTACGTCCGTCTCAGGTTGATTATCGTTACTTTTGCGTCTGTATGTATTTTGAGTCGAACTTCATGTACATCTGTATCAATATAATTTTGTGTCCATTTCAATATACATTTCGTTAAATCTCTATGTAATTTTGCGTATATATCAATTCATCAGTTGTAACGACACTTTTCCCCTTTTTATGAGGCCAAATAGAAAAAAGACAAAATGTCAGATTTATTTAATCGTTAGTGTACTGACTATTCTTTATCATACCTTATGTAATCTGTCAATAACCTTTATAATGCCACGTTTATAAAGTTCTGTAAGTTTTTCATTGACAATGGAAATAACTCATTTTCGATTCCTTCTCTTAAAGTCATCAGCAAATTATTTTGCGAACTTCTAAAGCGATGGTAATCTGTTGGTGCGATGTGCAGAGAATATAGTGAGCGATATATATTTTTCTGCTTATTATGTGAGTGTGGGTCATTTGTGTAGGGGTCGAGCATGATAAACTCATTTTTAGACACAAGGAAAGGTCATAAAGAAAAATGGTGACGATATGAACTATTACATTTTGTTGATGAAAAGTCTCGAACAATTTTATCTGTATATTCTATGAGGTTCTAGGTATACGCACGCACCACACACACACACACACACACACATATATATATATATATATATATATATATATATATTAAAAAATAAAGTTTGTCTGATATAGAAAGTAATACGTTTTATATTTAATCACAATTACAGTTTTCCTATAATTGCATCTGGAGTCACCAGTGGTCCAATTATCAATTTCAATTATCGCTTTCCGAGGATGCAATTGAAAACAAAAACCTCTACTAAGATCATAAAAAATATTTTCTCGAATAAAATCTGTGCGTGTTTGTACCTTCTAAAATCATAAACTATTACGAGTTTTAATGAGATTATCAGAGAAAGCTGTAATAAATATACATTGTTTGGAGTTTGAACAGTTAAGAGAAAATATTTGTCAAACCACTTTTGAACGCTACATTGTACGTCATATACAGTCCGAAACCGCACTGACTGTATAACCATACCGCACATATGATATCGTTTTGTTTACATATGCCTCAGTACTTGTAAAGCATCAGAGTTTAAAGGGAATAACACAGATCAACAAGGTGTTAAATGTTAATACGGAAATCCTTTTAGCGATCTTTCATAAAAGTGATCACGAACCCTTTTTGGGAGTGATCACGAACCCCTAAAACTATGGATAACATTTTTTGAAAAAGATTCTTTATTTGATGTAATAGCGATATCGTGCATTTTGTTTCCAACCAAAAGTCGGTTTCATATATATAATATAATGAAACTATCGTGTGCAGTGACCAGGTGCACTACAACTCATCAAATGTGCATGCACATGTGTGCATGTGTATGAAGACGCACATCCGGTGTATTTTGCGGTGGATTCCCGGAAGTATGAAGGTTTTAAAGAATGAAGAGAATCGGGAACCAACAACTGATGAAGAGAGATTGTGCCATACGTCAGCAATTTTGAGCGTTAGAAAATATTTCTCGAAAGTTATGGTAGATGTGCTGTTTTCTGACTTCGTATGCATGTCCACGTGTGTTAGACACATGGAGAATAAAAAAAAGGTGCTCCGTAATGTTGTTAGCGAGGAGGTTAATAATTTTGTCGGTGTTCATGTAATAAGTAATAAGATCGGATTTTAAATGTAAGGAATACCAGGGAAGCAAGGCGTTCGGAATATGACAGGTGTCTAATGGAGGAGGTTCTCTTGGTTGCGCGGGGTCTCTGAACGTTTTTTTTTTGGTAGTCAATGTTCCGAGTAATGTCGGACTTCCAGACTGATGATGTGAATTCTGGTCGTAGCAGAGCTATATACAGTTGTACATTGTTGGATGGAAAACGACTGTTTCTTATAGCATATCAATCGTTTTAGAGTTATTATCTAATACTTATTGAAAAGGATTCATTATACCCAACAATGTTATTCAAGGATTTTCATATCATTTCCAATAGTATTACAATCGATGTTAATTTTAGCGATACAACGTAATTTGAACTCTTCTTAACCGATTATATACTCGGCGTTGTTGCCTATTACACCCACCACCTGTGATAGTAAAGTTGAACGTTGGCTCATGGCTAATATGTTTTAAACTATTTTTTGCAGTCGAATGATGATTATTTTAATAATGCTTTTTTGTATAGATAACTAAAGCAGAATCCGACTAATAGCTAGTTTATTTTTGTAAACTAGCTATCAACACAATGAAAGTAACCTATTATTAAATAATAGCTATCAGCCTACTCTCGTCGTAGCTATTTATACAAATAAAAGATTAACTATTTTAAACAAGCAACAGGATATTAAAATACATGTTTATTTAAAAACATTATCCATTAGTTGGTTCCCAACTTTGCTATGTTACATCAAAAAATAAACTATTTAAAATAATAGCTATTAGTCTACTCCAGAAATAACTTATTTTTGATTTGTATCGCTGACTGACGGATAACTCTTTCTAATTATTGAGATGCATTTGTATAGATAGATGTGGGAGCCGGCTGATGGCTAATTATTTGAAATAGTTAAGTTGAAATAGTTTACTTTAACTTGTATTAATAGTTTATTTGGGAGTCGACTGATGAATATTTATAAAACTATCTATACAAACAACTATAAAGTATTTTAAAATAACAATCAGTTTACTCCATTGTATCTATGCAATCAGTAAGCTATATATACATACATATATATATATATATATATATATATATATATATGTATATATGTATATATATATGTATATATATATATATATATATGTATATAAAAAAAATGAACTAAGGTGCGAGCTGACTGATAACTATTTTTTTAATTAGTTTATTTGCACAATTATTTAATTCTTTTAATGGTTTACTTATATTTTTATGAAAGCTAAGATGGACGACGACTGATGGCTAATTATTTGGAGTAGTATATCTTTATGCGTACACATCGCTATATTCGAGGTCGTATAGTCTATTTGATATGTATAGCTAGCTAGAAGCTCAGTGATAGTTACACAGCAGGTAACCAACCACGAATTGAACTGCTTTAGTCCCGTAGTACACGCCCTGTAGACTTACACGTAAATAAATTAAAATTATTGACTTACACTTGTAAATAAATATCTAGTATGTATTTAGATCTTAAGGATGACACTACACGTCAAGTTGTTCACCCCATTCATACCCTCCAAACAGTTGTCTTCTGCCTACCCAATTTCCCAACCTTATCAGTTACTCAAACTCTCTTTATCCTTAACCGCTTTACGTATTATACAAAACTGCATCCGGTGAAAAAGCTCGGTTCTTCTGTAATAAAAAGCCGAAACAAAGTTTTTATTGTCTTATAGTGTTGGAGAGGAAAGTAAGGGGCAGGTGACTCTTACTACGATTTTTTAATCAAGGTTTTCTCGGAAATTAGGAACATGGATGTTAACACTTTCAAGTTCGAAGATATACAGTATTTTACCGCAGACAGTTAGGGTTTAGATTAGGGTTATTATTAATTAAATTTATTTAAATTACATTTCATGAAAATATATTGTTTGAAAGCTAGAGCTGTTGTGAAGAGTTACCTACCCCTTATTTAACTTCCCTTACACTAAAAGACAAAAAAAACTTTTTTTCGGCTTTTTAATACAGAAGCACTAAAGACTCAAGTTTTGGAACTTTTCGGACGTGTGGTGTGCCCCCTTAATTTGTAGTGGCAGTACCGGTTCATTGGTTTCATATAACCTGTCATTTTTTTTTTACTTTTATAGATAAAGTAGTTGGAAGTAGGGAGCCACACGATTGCCAATTATTAGAAATAGTGATTTTATGTTTATGGATAGCAAGGTAGAAGTCGACTGATGGTTAGCTGTCTATTTGTATAGATAGTTCATTTGATCGTCTTTTGGAAAGAATTCTTCTTCATTTTTTATTTCAGTTATTTCGCTTCGATATTAATTATTGAATCACTGACTCGTGACCTCTTTTAAGCAGAATAAAATGGAATTAAGAATGGAAAAAAAAACGACGACTTCCTTTCAAGAAAATTTGAAAAATCAATGATATGAAGCGATTCAAAAACGAAACTAAAATAAGAATATTTGCATGAAAGAAAAAAACCATTAAAACATTTTTTTAAAACGAAAACTCAAAACCAACTCACGGCTAAATAACGACTGGATGAAAAAAAGACCTGTCAAAAATATCAACGAATAGAATTATTTTCTTAAAAAAAAAGGTTAAAGTAACACATTTCTCTGAGATACAAACATAGAAATAACACAACGACATAATGATAATCATGATATGATAAAAAGAAGAACGACACTCAGTGGAGAGCATACCTCCGCCAAGTAATTAAATCGAACGAAATAAACACTAGTAAATATAATAAAATACATATAGGTTTTGTAAATATGATAATTAATTACACTAACCAAACAAGCTGCAAGAATAGGGGACTTTTGTTGTAACTTCTGTTTAGCGGAGCTGTTTGGCGCTTTATTAACTGTATATAATTAGTATTTGGAATTTTATTACACCCGGCACACTAACGATGCTTAAAGGGGCACTTTGTGTGTATTTCGTATGATCTGCTGCAAGTATTTTGCTACACACACCCATATCGGACATGCCGTTTTTGTTTCGATTTCAACAGAATTTATTTTTCTTAAATTTCACCACCGGAATGTATACACGTTTCTTTATATTTTGAAAAAAAATCTCTTTTTCTCGTGTATATACAGGGTTATTAAGATAAGTATAAACTGATTTAATGACGCATTGCTTATGTTCTCCAGCATCGTCTTGCGACTATTTGAAAGTGGAGTTTTCTCATGTTTTTATAGTTGACAAATGTACAATGTCGTCACATTGTTTCTCTGGCAAAGTCCAGTTTACCTTCAGAATGGTGGGTCCACAGTAAAGTGTATTCTTTTCTAGTGAGGAAACGTAAAAGATCGCGTTTTTGGCCTTTTGGCTAAGATCAAAGTATAGTATCTGTTCCGATAGATACTGCACCCCATAGACTGGTATTGTCTTGGTCTTCGGGGCTTGATTTACGCCGGTCTATGGGATGGTCCTGTGCAGTTCTAGGAGGTACACCTTCTCAGGCTTTTCCTCCCCTCTTTGGGGAGGGGTAAGTTTATTGCTTACTGCCTGAGGTGCCCCTACCGGCGAATGCCGATGGACTGCCCAGGCAATTTTTAATGGCCAGAGTGCTCACTTTCTCGGGCGCTGGCTTTTCAAACCCCACTTTCCCGACCCGACCTTGGGTCACATCTTACTTGTGGGAGTAAGATAAAACTGGCCTTGTGCCTAACTCCTGGAGAGGAGTAAATAAATACACAACTGCTAACCACTGATTGTTTGGCTGAGATCCAAGTGTAGTATCTGTTCCGATGGATGCTACACCCCTTAGACCAGCGCCATCTTGGCCTTCGGGCCTTGATTCTTCCGGTGTAATGAATTGTCCTGTGCAGCTGTAGAAGGTCCACCTTCCCAGGCTTTGCCTTCTTACTTTTTTATAAGGGGTTAGTTTACTGCTACTCGCCCGAGGCGCCCCTACTGGGAATACCAACGGGGATGCCCATGCATTTTTTGTAGGCCATAGTTCTCTTCCTTTAGAGCGTTGGCTTTTCAATCCCAATTTCCGACTTTATGTCACATCTTACCGATCTGGGAGGGAAATAAAAAAAAACAAAAACACACTGACCTTGGTGGCCTTAAAGATCAACTAAGGTGACCATGTTAGGCTGATATGCATTTGAAAGAAATTCTTTAACCGCATTGATGTATCCCGTGCTGCAGCTGGTAGCCCCATTGTACATTTTTAGGACAGCATATAAAAGGTGATTGTTAGTAGAATACTCGTGACTTGACTGGGGTTTTATATTGATTTTCCTTAATAAACTATTGCGTAATAGAATCGGTTCATTCGAGTGTAATAAGCCTGTATATTTATTGATATTCATTTTTGCAAAACTTGGTTCAAACTTTGTAATATTTTTTAAAGCATTTTACATAATGGTGTTTCAGGCAAAATAATATTGAATTATATAAATCTTGAAATCAATTGTCAGATCAGATTGAAAACAGCGTAGAACATTTTGCAATAGATTTAGATGAATTCAGTTAACATGATAACAAAGGAAATCAAATGGAATTTATGGGAAGTATCGGATAAAATATCAAACAATTTAGTCTTTATTAATTAATATTAAACAATTTAGTCTTTATTAATGATGCAGAAAGTATATTATGCACGATTCATTTTAAACGTTGAATTGAAATGATAGTTATCAAGGAATTTAAGTGTGTTGCGCATTTATTCGCTTCACATGTGATTTAAATATTGGCATGCTCACTTATGGTGCAACAAAAACATTCATAAAAATAAACTTGATTTGTCTTCGTAAAGGTCAACATTAATGCAGCAGTCGACAAACACAGAACAATTATTATTCACACTAAAATAAATTGTAGGGCCCCCGGAACTGCCGCAGGTGGTGCTTTTATTATTATATTTTTTATTGCATCATAAACGAACATGACAGTTTTTTACGTATCACATGCAGCCAAGCTATTCACAACGTGTCAATAAACATACGAAACTATAACGATACTACAGACCACATCAGGTAACCAACAACGAATTGAACTGCTTTAGTCCCGTATTACACGCCCTGTAGACTTACACGTTAATAAATTAAAATTATTGATTTACACTTGAAAATAAATATCTACTATATATTTAGATCTTAAGGATGACATTACACTGCAAGTTGTTCACCCCATTCATACCCTCCAAACATTTGTCTTCTGCCCACACAATTTGGCAACCTTATCAGTTACTCAAACTTTCTTTATCCTTCACCGCTTTACCTATTATACAAAACTGCATCCGGTGAAAAGGCTCAAGTTTTGGAACTTTTCGGACGTGTGGAGTGACCCTTTAATCTTTAGTGGCAGTACCGGTTCATTGGTTTCATATAACCTGTCATTTACAGATTATCTATTTTCAAAACATACGCATACAAACCATCCTTATGCAAAACATACATCCACAGCCTAAATAAATATTTGGAGTTTTAAGAACTTAAAGCCTAACAACTGTTACCAACAAAAAATCGGAATTAATGATTAAATAATCTGCAACGAGTTGATGGGTTTAAAACAATTAAAAAAGCAAACGAAACCAATCAATCAATGCAAATCTTTAAACAAAGTATGAAATATCAGCGCTTTGAAAGAGACGGCTAAATAAAAATTACCCTGACAATGTTTCGAATGAAAACGTGTCGGTAACCGCGGCAACACTTGCAATCCGAGTATTAACTGTGGTCCTTTAAATCTTAATAAAAATGAAACTAAATATCCGGGTTGATTTATCATTCGCCTTGTGACCCACGCCATGAGTCATTTTTTTTGTTTCGTTCAACGCATGCATCAAATGAATGGTGGCAAAACATAAATAAATACAAAATAATCGAAACAAAAATGGCTGCCGGAAATGTTTTGTGTCTGTAATTGTTTTTCCCTTTGTCTTACTTTTTTATATCATTTCATTTTTCTTGCTATTTAACTATGTATATATATATATATATATATATATATATATATATATATATATATATATATATATATACATACAAACACGACAACCTAAAATTAACAACATCACATATGAAACCAGTCATAACATTTTAAAATACTTAACACAATAAGATTTTGGTATGTGAGCCATCCAGCGTTGCTGAATTTAAATCATCAAGGACTACCTGGAAAATGTGAAATACGTTCTATGCGCGTTTCTCCGCAGTCTTTTTAAAATTCTCTTCTTTCTCCAGCTTTTTTGTTCATTTGCTTTTGACACCTGAGAGTGATTTGATGAAAAATCGAAAACGTTCATGAAACCTATGGAACATTTATTAATATTTTTTATTATAATACGAAAAAGACCATCAGAAAAATTGAAAAAATAAAAAAAGGATAATTAAAAAGATGAATTCTGTCATTTCTAACAATGTTTGCATATATATATATATATATATATATATATATATATATATATAAGCCCCCACTATTGATGGAGCACTCTGGTGAAACATATGATGGTTTAATCTAATCGCAACGTAATATTCTTCCCTTAAACTAATTAAGTCCTTTGTTTTCTTAGAATATGAACACATAAATAAAATACATTTTAAAAGGACTTACTCTGCAGGTTCGTCAGCTCATATGGAAGAGAATCGGACGTAAATGGTTACAGTTGGTAGTGACTAAATCCGGGTTAAGAATCTACCGTTAGGTGTGTTGCTTACGTCTAGTCACACTGATGATTCGTAAAATCACAAAGCAGGTGTTTGTGAGCTGTTTATATCTGCATCTTATGTATATTTCATCCGTATCTTAAGTATATGTATCTTGTTGTGTACCTATTTACATTAAGTCTTAATTATCTTGCTATTTATTGATTGCTATATAATTATCTATCACCCCATATATATATATATATATATATATATATATATATGTATATATATGTATATATATATATAATTTTTAACAAATATATATTTTTAATAGTCATAGGTATAAGTTTCATTATACCAACAATCACCAGTATTCATTTTGTAACTGCCGCTGGTCGAACGATTCGAACTCTGGATCTGAATAACTCGAAGATTTTTACCGGTAGGCCGTCCTTACAATCACAATTTAGATAATGCTGGTATATCCTCATTTTCACGTCTTGGTTTACAATAGAGAGAGTTGGAGGTAGAGGATGAAAAGGATGAAAGATTATATGAGATAGAAGGAGAGTAAGAAAGCGAGTATGAAGGGATTCGAACTCATCTTATCAAGAATTTACAAACTAAAAGTCTTTCGTTTTGTTGAGATTTAAAAAAACAGAACACCTAATCTGATGAGCAATTTTCTAAATTTTATTAATGTCTTTTCAGTTATTTAGCAATTTTTCAAGGCTGACAATTATTGTACAGCAAAAGTATAAACTTTTTTAGCATATAGTTATCTTAGAGTCTAGTTGTGGTGTTCACCTATCATCTTTCTTTCTAAGTATGTAATTGAAAGCAGTTATGTATCACAATGTTTCTATGGTGAATAGAATGATCGTATTTATATTCATCTCAAAACTCATTTGTGGTCACCAGAGACAAATTTAGTGAGTTGGTGGGGAAGGGAAGAATACATCTTATAAAAATAATGATTTTGAAAATAAAATCACAAAAGGATTTGAGAACAATGACCCTAGTAAAGCTGGAGTTTAATATTAAAAAAATAAAATTAACTTTAATTTTCAGATGTAAATTATTATTTTCAGGCATGCTTTTAGTCTTTCAAGACAATACATACCCCTCGTACTGGGGCCTTCAGGAGGGTTTTATACTGGAGCAAGTGTTACGCGATTAATACCAGCACCTCTCGGCGAGGAGAAGTCTAGAACAACTGGAAACAATGCCGATATAAGCAGAGAATAGTTGGTGTCATGTCTGAGTTTTCCTTCTTCCAGCCTGGTTGCACTACTACAGCTTGAGTCTAATTTACCCTGTTATTTAGCCCATAGCTGGAGGGAAGATATATGGAGTCATACGTCTCCTAAGAACATCAATGAAAGTGATGAAGTAGTCATAACAACCCGCGCCTGTAACCACTAATACAAATATTCGAAGACTTATTATTTAAAACAAAATATATTTTTAACTCCGTAAAGTTTGCATTTATTTAGAAATATATTTATTTTGTATACTGACCACATTTCAACATCGAGTTGTGGTGGTTTTTGTCTTTTAGGGTATACGTATTTTGGAGCCTTTTTCTGTGTATCACGGAAATAACTGATCAACCATGACACGTTGCCCTGTATTAGCACAACAAAGACAATAATGGAAGGCAAGTCCTATTAATTATGTAATAATGTAATAACTATAATTTATTATTATTTTTTTAATATATCAAATTATATCAACACTGAATAAGATAGTATTTAATTGGTTGTCTTTATTACATTGTGTTTTATTGTAAGAGACACAAATGAACGATTAATTTAAATTACGAAAAAAAACATTGCAAGCCACATACTGTTTGGTAACAAATAAACAGTAAAAAATGGATTATTAAAAAGACATTAAATACAATAATGGCCACACGGGTAATTCAGCCATAAAGAAAAAAAACCTACATATAATATATGAGAAGATTAAAAACTTTATAATATGCTTTAAATTTGTCTATTGTACATTTGTGATGTCTGTCTGTCCGGAGTTAAAATTGAAAACTAGGCCCTAAACAAAGACTAAACATTTTTACTGGGTAAACGGTCATGAGAAAGTGCCATTAATTGTGTAGTGTGTTTTACAATGATACCGTTGGGTCGGCGTTTTATTTAATTTAATTTAAATAATTACAAATATATTAATTAACAAACATTAGAGACAAAATGTAATATTGAATTCAGGGCTGGAAGCAGGAGCACGCCAGGGGCCTCATATATTCGTGATAATGCTGCAGTTGCTAACTAGTGAACAATAAATACTTCTACGTTAATAAAACTATTTTTTTAAATGTAGTCATGTATAATTGACTCGAGGTAAATTTATGGTTATCAATAGTAATAGGAAAATAGACAATGGAGTGGTTACCGTGATGTGGGGTATATTTAAAGATTGCAAATTAAACAGTTACTGTCAGACTATTAGCCTTCGTCATTTATGGTCTTGATAAAAAAATGATAAGGCATTTTATTAATAGCGTCTTTTACCGATTAACTTTAGATGTTGTTTTATTTTGTTTTCTTCTTTTACTGCCCCCCATGCTTATAAGAGTTTTGGCGTTTTATATTTTACATATTTGACTGATCATTTGACGCATTCTTCTCCAATGGCACTTCATTAAATACATTTCTCATAAATTTATAAATATTCAAAATAATGTATCCGCTGTTAAATATAATTTTCAATGCGAATTAATTTTAAAGCAATATAGTACAATGTGAATATGTCAATACAATACGACACAATTCAAACATAACCTGAGAAGTAAAGCAAGAGAAATAAAGTTAATGCACAAAAGTCATCAAGTTAGCAACATCTGCAGATAAAAATGTAATTGTTTATCGACAACACATTGATAGTATAGGTCATGTCTAGCGTTTCACTTCTGTGGGTGTCGATATGATGACTTGATGCTATGCAGAGATTAAGTGATGGATGAATAAAGCATTCTTCTGGTGGATCCTTGGTTCCGCTCTGCTGGATGGATCACGTCTGGTAGCAGAATTCTTATGGGTCAGTTTATGAACGGCCGGATCATTGGTTCTCAAATTGAATAATTCGAAAGCATGTATACCCCAATATAGATCTTTATTATATCCTTGTTGCGTGTATGTATGTGTGTGTGCGTGTATGTATTGTGTGTGTATGTGTGTGGGGGTGGGGGTTCGTGTGTGTATGTATGTGTATGTGTGGCGTGTATATGTGCGTGTGTGTGTATGTGTGTGTGAGAGATATTAGCCAAGCTTTTATAAAAAACTGAAGTTTTGTATGTAAAACCCATACACTAGTGGACGCAATTTAGTTGGTTGCAGGAAACGCGAATGCCCTTAAAAAGAAAGTATAATAAAAATGGTGAGAAGAATGAAATTAAATAATTTAAAAAAAAAACGAGTAAAAAGCGGAGATGAAAAAGGAGAGAGATGGAGACTAATCTGCAAACACAACGAACACAACAAGCAATACATTGTCGTGACCTGCGCCGACTAGACACTAACCGGCGATTACAGATTGATTTCAAAATGTCAGTGTATACGTTAATATTGATTACGATAGAGTAACATTCATTGATATTTAATGCAATACAATTTAACTAAGAATAAAAGTCAGTGTACAACATAGATTACTGATTATCAATTATTATAACTAGAAGAAATCTACTTCTTTACCAACAGAACATTGCTATCATAGATAAATATATAGTAAATAAAATGATATTAATTTCTATATAAACATCCTTTGTAGCTTTTTTTTATCTCACGATAACAGCTAAATGAGCTTCTTACACGGATGCATTAAGATAAAAAAAAATACCTCCAGGAATTAATGTAAGTCAGTCACAATTG
Organism: Sepiola atlantica; assembly: GCA_963556195.1. Classification (NCBI taxonomy): domain Eukaryota; kingdom Metazoa; phylum Mollusca; class Cephalopoda; order Sepiida; family Sepiolidae; genus Sepiola; species Sepiola atlantica. The sequence continues at coordinate 84,303,146 of OY744525.1, read as the reverse complement.
AAAGAATGTAAATTAAATGTTCAATTGCTTGCAAATAATTCTATAATAAGTATTAAATTGTAATTGTAAATGATTTCTCATTCGTGAATTGGCCTGAAATCATTAGAAAATGCAGTAACCGAAATGAATGCAAGCTGACTGTCAGATTATTAAGATAATTGATTTTATAAGATTGGCTATTTTCCGTGTTTTCTTTTACTTTTAATGAGAAGAATCATTTGAATAAGTAATAATATGATTGAATTCGTTTTCTTGAAAACGAATTAAGTGCTAGTAAAATAGATGGTATGATTGTCTCCATTGGACAAATGGTCACCTAAAATTCATTACTATTTAAATGAAGTAATAACAAGGATATTACATGAACGAAAGCAACATCGATAATGTGTTTAGGTATTTAACCTCTTTTTCATGATTTCTACAGTTGACGATGAAAAATATTACTATAATCAATACAATTAACTACAATCTAAGAAACAGTAAATATATACGGTAAAACGAAATGTTTACAGTCAAGCAATTGAAAGTTAAGTAAAATCATAGAATGTCTACTAAATGATTACAAATAAATATATGTGTATAGCATATTATTTTTTAATTTTCATTAATAACTTGATGTTATATTTGAATATATGGTAATAATTAGTACAAAAAAATATGACACACTTCAAGAAATCGACTACAAATGTAGAATAACACAATTGAACTTAGACAATATGCAAATAAAGGATCCGCAAAAACTATATATGTAGAGGATGAAGTGCTTACAGTCAATACAAGTGGGAATGATAAGAAAAGTAGAAAGAGGAATATAATAACATAATTAATAAAGAGTAAGAAAGAGAAAATAGACAGATGAGAGAGAAAGTGGGAGAATAGAGAAAGAGAAAGAGATCGTTGAAGAGCGATAAGCTCTATTATAATATCACAATAATTCTAACATACTTTGACTTTATGCAAATTTGATGGCTTGAAAAGGAAATGTTTTGTGATATTGTTTCTGTTAGAGTTACTGTAAACGTTGATACTGTTAAAACTATCTAATCATTTCTATTTTTTTCTTTTTTATTCATCTATCTCGTGTAGAATATACCAATATAACATCCAAACTCTGAAGACCGTCAACTTTTGTTTGAATTATTTAGTGGGTTGGAGGAGACGCGAATGGTCTAAAGAAGAAATAATGACAGAAGTAGTAAGAAGTATGAAATAAAATAATTAAAACGGGATTAAGAGAGCAGAGATGGAAAGAGGAGAGCGATTGAGAGAGTAAAGCTCTATTATGACATCACAATGTATTCTGCCATCCTTTTGTGTGAGAATCGGACGTGTCGAAAAGTGAATGTCTTGTGATATTGATTCGGTTACACTTCCTTGAAACGTCGATACTCTTCAACCTGTCTTGCCATCTATATTTTTCTTTTTATCTATCTATATATCTCTATATATCGATCTAAATATATATATATATATATATATATATATATATATATATATATATGTATCTCTCTCTCTCTCATATATATATATACATATATATATATATATTACAATGCTGGATTTAGTAGACATAGGTCGCCTAGTAAACACTAAAAATCAAAGCAGGGAAATAAAAACATTAACGAGCAAATCAATACACAAAATACATCGATCGATGTTATTTTAATAAATACAATGCGTTACAATGCAATTCAAACCGCAGAAAGGTTAAACCCAACATTAAAATGCTAGCTAATGTACATAAAACAGATGTAAATGACTAGCTATAGTTATAATAACATTCGTTCGATATCATTTGGGGTTTAAAAACAATTAAAGTTGGACTCTGAAAAAATGATTATGATGATGATGATGATGATGATGATGTATCGCCTGGAACTTGAAGCTTCTTCAGTTACTGCTAATTTTAATAAATTAACACCGACAAATAAGTACAACAATTGGTTCTTTTACTATTTATCTTAGTTTTCTGTCGCAGAACGATGAGAGAGAGAAAGAGACAGACAGACAGACAACCTCAGGTTGTTTTAACTACTCATTCTAATACATCTACTTCGACTCGTCTTCAGTCGATTTCTTAGTAAGAAAAATATTCCCTTACTTGGTCGCTGACATTACTACTCACCTAATCACTATTCATTGTATCTGTGTTGACAGGTTTATCAAACCTGATCTTCAGACATCCTAAGTTTTCGGTTTTACTTGAACTGTTGAAAGCTACCAACCCTTAATATTCAAGCAACATGTGCATTTAATACTAACCCTCGGATGACCGTGTATTTTTGGTCGGTACATGGACGATTTAGATGGGAAGAGGAATGATGCATGGTGATAATAGAAGTGGTTAGAAGAATTGAATTAAATACTTTTTTTAAAACGAAGTGAGGAGGAGGAGAGATAAGCTCTATTATGACATCACAATGTATTCTGAAATGAGTTTTTGATAAACAGGTGTGTCAAAAAAGGGGATGGTTTGTGATATGGATTCTTCCACAGTTGCTTAACACATCTATAATGTTCGACCTATCTAACCGTTTATATTTATTTTGTTTATATATCTACCTCATGTGAAATGTACCAATGTCGGTCATGGGGCGTCTAGTAAACAATAAAAGTTAAAAGCATAGAAAAACGTTTAAAAATAAAATCAATGCACAAAATACATTCAAAAAAATGTCACCAATATATTTAAGTAACCGATATGATTAAAGTCAATTCAATACAATACAAGTCCAACAAAAGGATAGCATGAAAGAGAAAAACAAGTAAGACGCTACTTAGTGTATAACACACAGGCGTAAATGAGTAGCCATCGCAAATCTAGAGAAAATGTCACTATTTTAATGATATGGAAAGTTAAACCCACTATGATTAATACCCTTTTGTAAATTGTAAATCAAAAAAATTAAGAAGCCGACATGTTTTGAATCAATACAATGCAATATAATTGAAGCAACGCTTTGAATAAACATCAAAGAATAGAAAAATAAATTAAAAACATACTAATCTACAAAATACATCAATATATAATTACCAATAATTATAGAAGCAGGAAATGCAATCCTTTTTACCTTACGATGAGCGAAAATGACTTTTATGGTTTCCCACCTTTTAAGAATCGCCAGTCTTAAATTTTGAAAGACGACAATGTTGATATCAATAGAATACATTAACATTCAATTAATTCTACTTCAATCAAATCGGGTAAAAGTATACAACACACAATACAATATTAACAATAATTACGGCAATTGGAGATTTAATTAGTTTAACATCATAGCAATTTACATCAACTAGTATTATAACCACACTTTTACAAGTTGTAATTGTTAGATTTGTTCGAATTAATACAATCCTCAACTATATAATAAAGACCAAATGTGTCTTTATTTGTATATTTATATATAGCCATGCCGTCACGTAAAGGTTAGCGAGTAAAAATTGCAGGATGAAACCATTTTAAGTGCTTAAGGGAAGGGAAAAAGCAAATTGTAAGTCCTATGTTCCCTCCGTCTGAAATTAATTCGGAACGAAATCCTTCACTCTGTTTTTACATAATGCGATTTTTACTTTCTTTCTTATTTATATTTTAAACTTTTCTGATTGAGACGTTATTTTATATGAATATGAATATTAGTGCGACCAAAAATGAAACAATTTTTTTCTGCTATTTTTGACGGAGTGTGTACACTCGTCTATTATATAAAGGGTAGTTGTCCGTGTGTGTACATGTTTGACTAAATACATACAATTCAGAAACTAACAAATACATACTAACAAACAAGATATATGCTGCTTCGTTATCACATTTGACAGGTTTTAGTCAACGGTTTACTTTAATAAGCATTCATTTGGCGTTAGCAGAGACCAAACGAGTGATTGGGAAAGTAAAACAAGGGAATATATAAATTTACTTACCTCCCCACGAGGGCAAAGTCAGGCACAAGGTCGCGTTCCAGTGTTAAGGGACTCCATCTCACCCAAAGGGACAGACTGGATGATAAGAATAAAACATGTATAGTCCCGTCGGCACTCCCTCACAAATAAGGGCATCTATGGCGTAAAACAGTAAATTAAGTTCCCCCTTGTGAATGAAGATGGAGTAATGTCGGTTTCCTCCCACGAAGGCAAAGTTCGAAATAAAGTAGTTTTTCTTTAAATGTGCTGTACGTTTAGCTCCCCCCAAAAAAGAGAACCCTAGAAAGGACAAAAATACAAATTGCCCGTGGCAAAAATGTTCCTGGTGTTAAATAATGATGTTGATGGTTATGATGATGATGATGATGTTAGCGGGAGCAGCGAAAGTCTCGTTGTCACTTCCGTTGTGACGATATCCGCCCGAATTTCCAGAATTTGGTGCATGTAGACGCATGTTAGCGACCTCCGTCTGAGACGCAAGTGTTAGGCATGAATTAAAGAAGAAGTTAATGTACGTATTGCGGTGATTCTCTCTCACTCCCCCCCTCTGTGCCAGCAAACTCAAGACTGGTGTTGTGTTAAATAAATATTTGGAAACTCAAAAACGGCCTTTGGTTGTGTTGTGCTTTAAGATGACTGCAGCGTGCGACCATTACGATGAACGGCGTGCGGTCAGCCAGGACGAAGCTGATACACCAGGTAAGCGAGAACTGCCACGACCCAGGACGGGACGGCTATGCAACACTGGCAAGGCTGGATAATCTTTAATATAGGTACTAAGTTGTCCCAATTTACAGCCTTGAACTAGGGCTAGATGTGCCACAAACCAATTTTATGTGAGAGATGTCGAACATCCGCAGAATGTTTTCTAGACTATTGGCTGTACGATGCTCCTAAAAGCTCATGTTTCTTATTAAAACAAGCCCGACAATCTACCTGCTCTACAAGATCGGATTGAAGAAGAAATGACTCACATTACAGCAGATAAATTATAAGTCTGTTCAAAATCCAACTAAACACGCCGTATGCGTCTTAGAGGAAAATGCTTGAACTTTTAAACATTTATTATTACTTTAACATACAATTCCATTATTTGTTACCGTATAATCAATAAAAGTTTTTTTTGTTTTATTTTCATATCTAGTTATGTAATTATTTTTGACGAGACTTATGGCAAGTTGTGTTTATATGATTCTGTTAGCTGTGAAAAAAAAACCCATTAAGACCATATTTGGGATTATTGAGGAAATAAATAATTGTATACGCATCTGTTCACTAAATAACCTACAAAATACTTTAACTTGAAGAACAATGTCACCTCCTTTGTTAGGCCATGCAACATACGTAAACGGAGATAAAAAGTATGATACTCTATGTAAAAATATAGTATTTTTCATGAATTAGTCAATTAAATCAATTATTGAATGATCCAACCCCATATTATTTTCTGGTGAAGGGACATTTTGATACACAACTTATTTTTTAAATATCTAAAAATGATAACAATTCAATATTGTGTTATATTAACGTAAAATTATACTCTTTTGTTTTGACTTGAATAACAACACTTTACAAAGGTAAATAAACAGAATATAATTTTTAAAACATAAAAATAACACATTTTTTTTATTAAAGTGTTTTTCTCTTTTTTTGTCTACGCTGAGATTTTGTGATACATTATATCGTAACTTGTGTAAATAGATTTTACCGATATTTTTTCAAGATATTGTTTAACTGTTTTATTCATTATTCCATAATTTTATTTTAATAAATAGATATTGTAAAATTCAAACTTTTAGTTGAATAAAAATAGATAATACTTTATAAGACCTAATAGATATATACCATATTTGACGTAACAAATATTAAGCGATCAGCAAAATAGTTAAAAACAAATTAATAATGATAAAAAACTTAAATGTTAACATGTGTTTGTCGACTGATTTTAATATTTATTAGTTAGTAGTACATGAACACAGTTACACCAAATATGGTGAAACGATTTTAGCCAGAGATTCTAAATCATAATACTACATTATTTTAAGTAAGATATTACAATTTAAAAATTAATATAAAATAGTAAAACGGTACTCTGCCGATAAAATTTCAATCAATAATACACTGTATAATAACGTCATCTACGTTAAACATCTACGTTGCTTTGTATTTTTTATTATTGATCGGAACAAAAATATTTTTGAACCAATCATCATAAAAAAGTGAATGAAATTTAAATAGGATTTTCATTTCAGAATAAAACTAAAATATTAATAAAGCAAATTAATTCTTAGTAAATAACGAAACAGTTAATACACTGAAAATGTACATAACAAAAAGATATGAGTGAGATACTGGAATGATGCTGCGATTCGACAAACAAACCGTTTTACTTTTTCGATATATATTTTTATGAAGGGTAGTTAAATCAAATTTTATAAATCTTATATTAGCCTAGTGGTAAAATCTCATACATGGAATCTGGCGATCGGGATTTACTTCCCAGCTGTTTTATATATTGTGTCCTTTATCTAAGATGATTAGATGTAATGTATCTATAAATGTTTATAGAGGTTTTGGACCCTGGCTGTCCTATCAGTAGTTGAATAATACTTGGGCTGCTCTATTGCCATTTGGTGAAGGGAATCTTTAGCACGCAATAGCCTCCGGTGGGGCCTCTCGATGCCATACTAGTGGGGACTCCTACGGCTGTTCGGTCTTCACTGGTTTACAAAGATAATATGTTTACCCACTTTCTCTGAGTTCTGTATTCAACCCTTCTACTGACCTTCCACATTTCCCAACCCAATTATGAATAGTTCAAATACTAAATACAAACTTAAACCCAGATCTTCAACTTTTAATGTGGACCCCTACAACTAGGTCTCCTTGTCTAACATCACAAGTCTGCGTTCTAACTTTTCAGATAGATATCAATTTACAAGATACCAAACATGTTTTGATGTTCCTGTGCGAAACCAGCATTGGTCCGTCAAGTTCTAACGATCATTTCAAAAGTATAGGGTTTTTTACCATTACCTCTTAGCGTTCCCCAATATCTAAAATCGAAGACCTATATCCAGTGTGTTGCTAAAGTCGCTGGGAAAATGGTTGGATCATTCTATCGCCACAGAAATTACCTGCCGCCAGATGCTATCCCCTACCAATATAAGAGTCAAATAGTCCAAAGATGGAATGCTGTTATCATATTTAAGGAGAATCCTTATAGAGCGCTCTTTCCTGCATGGACAAAATTGACTTCGAAATATTTTTTCAACCCTTTCTCACAAAAAAGGCGTGGCTAGTGTCTCTCTACTCTATTGTTATTTTCCTAGGTGTTCACCTAAGCTCCAATCTTTATTTTCTTCTTGTAAGACATTCGCAAAAAAAGATTTTCCTTTCTTTGACGAAATGTCCATGGATAGAGCTTCTTTGCAAGTATAACCTTTCTCCTCTCCTTCCCTCTTCGTATGTGTTTATGTGTGGCTTTCAAAGGTATTACTTATTACGAACGCTTTACCTCGTCGCGGTCTCTGTTACTAACCTCGATAACCGATGGGCAAGACTTGGGCGACCGCACCGGTCGGTTACCTGTTCTTACTCCCCGTTGTGGGCGATGTGCCGCCTGCGAGTTTGGCCTGCTTCCCAGGGCGTCGACGTCGACGAATGCTTTCCCTTCTCCGGACGAAGATTAAAGATGGTTGAAGTGTTTTAGTTGATCGTCCTGGCTTTGACACGTTGTGTTTTTTTTTATATCCAAAGCCAGGATTTCTCATCTGTTTCAGAAGATTGACCTCGATTGGAATGTGAATATATAGAACACTACCAAGAAAAAGAAAAAAAGACCACAAGAATATTCTTAATATCAAAACAAGAATATATTATCGAAAAAGAGAAGAAAACGGAGTTAGAAGCATAAAGAATTTCGTTGGATATATGGGGGTACAACGTCAGATTTAGACTGACACTTTCTGTTATTTCCCGTCGTGCTAATAGAATTAATCTTAGACAATTTTCCCAACGGCACGGCTATTCGCCAACTATTCCTCGATCTTCTCTAAATCTCTGTCCCTTCTATTCTGCTAAAAGAAAGTTTTTTTTCGTTTATATATTAAAAAGGGACCATTCCAATTGCCCGGCCGATAAACATCTTTTATAAGTGTTATTTTTCCATTGGTCTACTCGGTCATTATTCACCCCATTTCCCTCTCACAGTTGGGCGTATCTTCCTCTCATGTGAATAGTGCGTATGCTCCGACTTTTGTCGCGAATATATGTTTTAGCTGTTACAAATTGCAGGGGTCAGCTAGATGTCAACTCTTAGCTATCAGCATGCTCGTCTGTCAAAACAGCCGGCAAGACCTTGCTAACCTTATGACTCATCGCGCCAGGTGCACAGATTTAATATTTTCAAAATAAACAATTCGTCCTTTTCGCAAAATTACGATTTAAATTTTCTACTAATAATAGTGGCCTTTAAATTCCGTCGACCCCTTTTTATCGAGTAGTCCAATCTGCCATACAAGAACTTCCCGTTTGTGGAACTCATTACCGCGAAACTATTTCCTGCTGATTATAACTTGATTGTCTGCAAATCTAATGTCAACTCTTGTGGAAAAAAAATCATGAGTTATAAGTTCATACCATTAATCAACTCCAATAGAGTTCCTCACTTTTCGTCTAATAATCATTTTTTTGTCATTAATCCTTACCCTCGAGTGCCTCTTCACCTTTATATGTGACTAGCAGAGCTACCCCGTGTAGCCCGAGCCATAAAACGAAATAGAAGTTTAATAGCATGTGTAGGATTTTAATATTTAAACTTCAATCTCTCTCCCTCTCCCTCTCTTTCGCCGTATCTTTCTATCTTTCTCCATTTCTCTTTTAATAATGTTAGCAAGGAGGCCTTCACAAAACCGTCAACAATACCGTTGAAATCAAAGTACGAAGAGAAATAATGTTGATAAGGATTATTGATTCCGGAGATTGTTGACTATCGATTTACTCCTCTCCAGGAGTTAGGCACAAGGCCAGTTTTTATCTTACTCCCACAAGTAAGATGTGACCCAAGGTCGGGTCGGGAAAGGGGGGTTTAAAAATTGCCTGGGCAGCCCCGTCGGCATTCCCCGGTAGGGGCGCCTCAGGCAGTAAGCAATAAACTTACTCCTCCCCAAAGAGGGGAGGCGAAGCCTGGACCTCCTAGAACTGCACAGGACAGACCCATAGACCGGCGTAAATCAAGCCCCGAAGGCCAAGACAATACCAGTCTATGGGGTGCAGTATCCATCGGAACAGATACTACACTTTGATCTTAGGCAAAAGGCCAAGGAGAGATTGTTGAGTAGAACAAATAATCTCGGTCTATTCCTAATTTCTTGCCCCCTCCCATTTCAGAATGAAATGAAGATAATGTTGTCGATGAAGACAATAGCCCGAAGGGATTTAATATATACCAGTTACTAAAAGTAATATTCTAATCTTACAATTTTAATACAGGACACCGCCAATTATAACAAATGGTCTAGTCAATTCCTAATTTCTTTCTCTCATCCATTTTAACATGTTAAGAACATACATAATGCTGATGAAGTCAGTAGTCCGATGAGATTTTCTATATATCTCTTACCAAACGTAATACTGTAATCTTACAATGTTGGATCCCGGATAGATAGACAGATATATGCGGATATAACAAGTGATCCAGGTAAATTACTCATTTCTTGTCCCTACAGCCCATTTAACAATTATATAAAGATAAATGATATTAAGCAGTTAGGATTATGGCTTCCAGGGGTATACAACATTCTAAAACAAGATAGAGAAGTTCTTTATCCAGAGCAGTACTGCGTTTGAACACACCTGCTCTATCTAGGATATCGAACACTGTTATTAGCACTTTTGGGCTACACCATGCTCTATCCAGGATATTGATTACGTTAGAGAATTGCTCTCGAAATATACAACATTAAAAACACCCAGAGAATTTTCTTTTCGTGCAGCACTGCGTTTAAACATATTGAGCGCTGTTATGATCAACATAAGATTACAGTATTACTTTTAGAAACTGGTATATATTACACCCCTTCAGACTATTGTCTTCATCAACAACATTTATCTTCATTTTATTCTAAATGGTAACTATCTGCTCTATCAAGGATATTCATGTGAATGAAATAAAAAGGAATGGAAAATAAATAAAAATACATATTAATGCAAATTTAAATGAAATAGTGAATGAATAAGAAGATGAATGAAAAAAATAAATAAAAATATGAATAAAAAGTGGTCGTCTTCAAATCCAATGTCAACCAATTCTTATAAAAACCCATCCATAGAGTGTTTCACGTTTCGTCTGATAATCATTTCTTTCTAATTAACACTTATCCTCGAGTGGCTATTCGTCTTTATAAGCGATGACTCAATAGTAAAAACATTTAAGTAATATCGGCCGATAGACAACACTGGTTATAAAGATGAAGCGCTAAAGGCATCTAAAATGTGTTATTCTCTGATAATGCCACATGTGACACCGCGTATTTGATTGACATGTCAGTAAAATTATTTATCTTATTACTGCGGGTTACGAAACCAAAAATACTGCCTACGTTTTCGATATTAACTATAAATCAATAAAGTTATTGTTTATATCTAGAATATTTGAGAAACGGGCAACAGCGGGAAATCACTGCTAGTTTTGTTGGCTCCATCGATCTCGGGAGAGCATGGGGGATGCGCGTCGTGGTCTTGGTCAGAATTGTACCCAGGGCTGCAACAGGCTGTGTAGTCTTTTTTTCTCATCTTTCTGTTTTTTTTTTAACAGTGAGCATGTGATTGGGCGACTCTTGTCTTTTGCGCCCTGCGTGATCGCTTCTCCCTCCATCGGGCGTTTCTCCTCTCCTCAGCTGCACTGATGATGTTCCGGATGACGGTTTACGGATTACTAAAATAACTAATGTTTTTCCATTCAATATTTATATTAGCAATAAAGCGATAGTAACATAAAAAGCAACCTACTTTTTCAGATGGTACACGATACAGAAAATACGTAATAGAAGAAAGTTGAACAGCATTTAGAAGTAAGCCATTCTTTTATATAAATCAAGTGGAGAATCGAAGTCCACAGACTCCACATGAAGAATTACTGGCCAACGTTATCAAAAAATATAACTCTATAAAATGAAATACTTTACCAAAAGTATATTGATATTATCGTTTTAAAATAAATTGATATTGATTGATTTCTTAAATACACCGAAATTATTTTCTTATAAGAATATATTACAAATCATAAAATCTGTCAGGAATTAATGTCAGTCAGAATCAACCCATTATTGAAATATTCTCAGTTGCACATAACTAATGTCTTAACAGAAATTAAATCGTATATTTTAAATGCTTTCTTACTCTTTAATTGGTCTAATAATCAATGGAAAATGCTGTAACTTAAATTAATGCAATTCGATAGTTTAATTATTTGCAACGACTTTGTCTTTGAAAGTTCCGTTAATTAAAATCATTCGAATTCAAATGTATTGCAAAGTAAAAAACAACTTGTATGATTGAACAACAACAAAAAAAAACGAAATAGAGATAGTACAATAAAGTAAACAACAATACAAGTACCAGCAAGAATAAACATAAAATAAACATAAACTCAAATATATTTATAGAAAGTTTAATCCATTAGGATTGTCTCCATTTTACAAGTTGTCATCGTTAAATTTGAAGATGTTTACATTTTTACATCAATAAAATACAATAGAATACACGTCAAGCAGCAGCAAGTATAAAATCAAAGCAAACGGAAATTGATAAAAATTCTGCCAGTTAAGTAAAAATGAATCAGACATTACTAATAATTATATCTGAAAAAGTAACCAATTGAAGCTTATAGATAATAGCATAATATATTCCCCTCCGTTTTTTTTCAGTTTTTTATTTGAAAACCTCGGCATTGTTTCAATCAATATAATACGATGTAGTAAACTATTAAAATAGAAAACAAAACAAAGCAAGTTAAAGAGATTACAAAAAACAAGTCAAAGTACAAATGATGACAAATAATCATACGAAAAAAGTAGTACTTTTATATTATTGTTACGTAAAGGTTATTATACTTATTGTTTCCCGCTTACAATGTGTAAGTTTTATATTAAAAACATGTCATTGTTATAATCAATACAGCATAGTACAGTTCAAACAAAATCAATGATACAAATAAGAGTTTAATAAACAATTAATAGTAAGTCAAATCATAGAAGATCTAATCAAATGATCAATCGTTATTCCTACAGAAAATATAATCTTTCAAGTTTTTGGCAAGTAGAAATGCACTTTTACTGTTGCAATTTTCTAAACGTGTTCGTGTAAAACTTGAAGGACCTGATATTTGTGCAATCAATGCAATAAAATAGAACCGAGTTCCCATAAAAGCAGGAATAAAACTCAAAAGTGCAAAATACATAATAAAATAGTCACCGATAATTATATCAGCAATGTTATCCTCTCGTCCATAGAAAGTAGAATTTACTAGCATGAGTGTTCTTCCTTTCATGAGTCGTCAGTATTCAATTAATAGAAAATGCCATTGTTATCATAAATACTATGCAAGACAATTCAATTAATAAAACGTGTAAAAATCAAAGCGGAACGAAATAATGAAATAGCAACTTAGTCTACAAAAGCCATCGGTAAACGATAAACAATAATTATATCAGCACATACTGTAAGCTTTTCATGTGTATTGCTAGAGAAACCCTCTATTATCATTGCTTTTCTTTTAAGTTTTCAGTTAAAACTGTAAGGCGCCGACACACACAAAGTCATTATAGTAGAATGTAATTTAGCTCCACAACAAGTATAAAAGCAAAGTAACGAACAACATTTACATATCAAATCGAATATTAATGCGTCAATAAACTATTACAAATAATTTTATCAACAACGAAAATATTAAGTTTATGGCAAGTTAACGTCTCTGTTAAGATTACCTTTTATAAAATGCCATTTAAACATTTAGTTTGTCGACATGGTTTAAATCAATACGATGCTATTCAATTCTGGCCACATTAAGTATAAAAACGCAAGAAGAGCAAAAGTTATAAACCAAAGTCAATGTATAAAAGTCATCAATAAATTATAGAATATAATTATAACAGACATGGAAAACTATTAGGATTTATGGAAAGTGAAATTCCATATTGAAATGGTCGATTATGTAATAGCTCATACGTTTGGGGAAATCGACATCACAACTCAATGCAACCATATAAAATACAATAAAAGCCACAGCAAGTATAAATAGCATTGCTGAGCAAAGTGAATAAAATCAAAAATATATTATTAAATGGTACCCAATAAATGTAACTGTAGGAAATCTAATCCTTTTTCCGTTAAGGGTAAGAACAATTCAATATTATTATCTCCCTTTTAAGAGTTGTTATTGATAAATTTGAAGCTGTCAACATTCTTAGAGTTAATACATTACCCACAAATAAGAGAAATGATAAAATCAAATCCAAGCAAGACAATTAAGAAGCAACCAAATGCACAAAACGCATCAATAAATCATCACCAATAATTATTATCTGCAGAAAATGTCATTCGTTTATATTTATGGAAAGTGAATTCGATTATTATTAATGCCTCCATTTTAAGAGCTGTCAGTTTAAAACGGTTCAAAAGTACTGTTATTTAAATGTTTAAAATTTTGAATCTGTCGTTGATAAAATTTCAGTGAGAATAAGTCTGGTGACGAGGACAGTTTTTTTTACCCAGTTTTTGCAGGTCACCCTGAATTTCTTTTTTTCTTTTCTTTATTATTCCACTTCGTTCCTATTCTCATCTTTTCCGTTGTTTTCTTTGTATTTATCTTGTCAATAATCTTTCATTATTCATTGTTAATGCTATCATTGATTCAGGCATTTGCCTTTGAATACCGAAATGTAATATGCACTAAATAAAGTATTTCTGCGGATGGAACCAGGCTCTGCTCATATATATATATATATATATATATATATATGAGAAAGGAAGGATGAAGGTAATCTGGCGTAATGGGGAAGGAAAAAGGAAAAAAAGATGTTTTTTATGTATTCATCCACGTTTCGTCTTTATTTGTAAGACTTCCTCGGGATGATAATTTTAAGAAAAATGTCATACAAGTACATGAAAATATTGGGTTGACATGATGGGTTAATGAGAAGAAGTAGTAGCCACTATCGGGAGCGCAGACTACTACTTCTTCTCATCAACCCAATATTTTCATGTACTTGTATGACATTTTTCTTAAAATTATCATCCTGAACAAGTCTTACAAATAAAGACGAAACATTGATGAATACATTAAAAAGAACAGATCTTTTTGGTTTTTCCTTTTTCATTTCCCATATATATATTAACTATTCTCATAACAACATATTATTTTTTTTCGGGAGCACTTCAATTGTCCTTTTACGAGAACTTTATACATATTATTTAGATTTCATAATATCGGATATCTTTCAAGTTTAAAGGTAGCTATGCCCTCATAGCCCCAATGGGGCACACTTAATGATTTTCGAACACTTCCATTGTTTTCCTTGGTAGATTTTACATAAGAATACACCTTTAGATTTAACTGAGATGCTCACCTTTTCTTCTATAGGGAACACACAAACATCACCCACAGAATAGATAACTCAATGCTTCCAGCATTTAAAAAATAACATCAAATAAGGAAGTCTTTGATTGGCAATTGATGTATTTATTTTACGAACTCTCTAGAGAGAGTATATTTATATTTTTTGTGAGTCATTTTAATATCAACTGAATTTTATCTTGGATTCTGAAGCCGTTCATATTTTGGACTTGGAATTCTTAAAGTTCGGACTCCATATATTACAATCCAATGGTCACCTTTCATCTGCTACCTCTATTTAAACCCCTCCCCTTGAATATTGACTTCGACACATTATACTTTTATATGTTTAATTGAAGATGCTTTTTTTCACTACTTTTTATATGGTTAAATATTTGCTAAACAGTAATACAATTTTTGCTAATTGTTTTCTTCTGATTTACGTCTAGTTAAAAGATCTTATTTTTTAAAATCCATGGATTAAGGTAAAAGAAAGTTGTTTTTATATTACTTCTTTAACATTTTTAGGAATTAATAAATGTCATATTAATCCAATTTTTCTGTTCATTATTCATTTTATTATGTTATTGCTCTATCTAGTATATCGAACGTTGACTTATCACGATAGGATATGATATAAAGATATAATAGTTATCTTTATTGTTTCATTTGTATATATATATACATATATTTATATATATATATCTAAGATTTGAGGTTGAAATAGACTAGATATACATTCGGGTTGTACACATTATAACTTATTTCGACCGTGGCGTGGTCTCCTCGGATGTGTTTCAAACCGCAATTCAAACCTCAGATTTAAATTGCGATTGGAAACACATCCGAGGAGACCAAACCAAGGTCGAAATAAGTTATAATGTGTACAACTCGAATGTATAATGAATATCTAGTCTATTTCAACCTCAAAACTTATTCATGCTCTGTTTAAACGGACATAGAGCTCTCTGATTCGAATTCCTATCGAAACTATTCGAACCTGCACACTAATATATATATATATATATATATATATATATCGATATATATATATATATATATATATATATATATATATATATATATATATGTGTGTGTGTGGTTTAACATTTTACTGCAATTGAAATTGTATTACTTATCTAGTGTTAGGAAGAGTGTTAGTATCTTTCTGAGTAGTGGGGTAAGCAATAAACTAACTATATTTTTTAGTCCGAAAACATATCTGAACGAGTCATTTTCAATTTATTTTCATGTTATTATCAATTATTACAGCTGAGTTTGTTCCCTCTATTTTAATCACAAATTATATACGTTAAAAACGCTTTGAATAAAAAAATAATTTTAATCGTAATAATTTGAAATTAACTAAGTGACCCACAGTTTCTGCCTATAACTCTCGTCCTCTCTCGATGTATGTTGTTTGATCACCCGCTCTTATTTGTTATGGTAGTATCTCTTTCTTGATTAACAGTCAAATGTTATAAAGAAAGATAAGAATAAACAGATTTGAATAGTCCATTATAAGCAATAGGGAATATCACAAGAATAGTACTATAAGTAAACCTTTAGATATCGAAAGAGGGCGTTTTATATCGAGCAGAAAGTAACTGATTTCGAATTTTTTCTTCATTTTAACTATATTTAACTGGCTTTTCAAACTTTTTTTCATGATTCAAGTAATCTAATCCGAGCTCAATGAGTGACACAATGGGTCATATTCTTTCTAGTATATATATATATGTATATATATGTATATATGTGTGTGTCTAAAGAAGCTTTGAGTCATTTTAAACAAATTAAAAAAAAGAAAATGCAGTTTGAATTCCCAGAGAAACTAACCAAATCCATATCACTGACTTAGAATTCGTTGGAAAATTCATAAATAAAAATGGGGATTCAAGTATCTAACAGTAAAACAAAAACAGGGGACCTTAACTTAAACGTGAAATATTAAAACGGGGATCATCAGCTGTTTACCATATATATATATATATATATATATATATATAAGAAAAACAAATGAAAAAGAACACTAATATAATTTCAACGCACGTATCTTACTCTGACTCAGTATCCATTAAACAACTGGTGCACCCTAAAGTCTGAATCTCATATTAGTATGGATGTTCGTGTCTTTGACTGCTTCTGTCTGTGGGCCTAAGTGAATGCGTACTTGTTTGTTTCCGGTGGAATTAAACTTTGTTGACGACTTTCTTTAACAACTTTCAGTTGGCCCGAAGCCAAGGGACTCTGCTTTAACCAAGCATGAAACGAAAGACCATTGACGACGGCCAATGTTGCTTACCTACTCTTCGTTTTGACAGCTATCTTCTTCGAACGTTCTACTTCAGCAGCAAAAGTATGATCGTCTATATAGTGTCCATCTTGTATTCCTCCCTTGGTCGAGTAACACCGCTGAACTAGGTAAACAGGCCGTCGTTCGTTTTCGGTGACTAAAAGCGGGAACTTCTTTTCTTTCTCCTCTTTCCTTCTTTTTTTTTCTTTTTTTCTTTTTCTTCAGCATCATCCGTTTAAACACTTTATTCTATTTTATCCTTTCTTCTATATTTATTTTTTCTTAATTGTTTCCATTTTACACTTTTTTTTCTTATTCATTTTCTTCTTTTTCTTTTTTTTTCTTTTTCTTTTCTTCTTTCGTGTAATCATTTTCTTTTGTTTTCCATTTTTATTCTTCGTTTATCTTTTAAACATTTTTTTTTATTGTTTAATCATTTTTTCTATGTTTCTTCAGCTTGTGTTTATTTTCTTCTTCTGGATAAGCATTTTCTTCAGTGTTCTCACGTTTCCTATTCTCTGAAGTTCTTCGCTTTCTTATGCTTTCACTTCCCTCATTATATATATATATATATATATATATATATATATATATATATATATATATATATATATATATATATATATAATCAAATATAAACCAAAAGTAAACATTTAGTAAATAGGACCTATAGTGGAAAGGTTAAGCTCAATATACGAGAAAGAGCAATTATAAAGATAGAAGAAATAAGAGTGATAAACATGTTCGAATGTCATAATTTATTTCAAATTTCGATTGTTCAATGCAAGGTGTATTCTGTAATAAACCAGTGTTTATTGTTCTTTCCTTAAGCCAAGGCTTTTCAAAGATCGAAATTTTATCATCAGAGGAGAAATACAGATAGATAAGTTGGCTGTAGAAAAAGCCAAAGTTCAAATATTCAACGGACAATTACCATTTTGACAAACCACATATCCTTTTTTACACGAACTTTTTTCATCCCATTTTTAATAATATTTTAATATTTTTAAAATATTTAAACTTTCGGTTTTTCTACAGCAAACTTATCTATCTGTATTTCTCCTTTGATGATATGATTTCGATCTTTGAAAAGCCTTGGCTTAAGGAAAGAACAATAAACACTGGTTTATTACAGAATACACCTTGCATTGAACAATCGAAATTTGAAATAAATCTGGACATTCGAACATGTTTATCATTCTTATTTCTGTTATCTTTATATATATATATATATATATATATATATATATATATATATATATATATATATATATATATATATATATATAATTCCCCCTATAAAGTTATAGATTAAATATTCTTCAAATTTCCCCATCTCTCTAAATATGTATTAGATATGTTGTCACTCGCCCTCACTCTCTCTCTCTACATATATTTAAATTCTCGACTGTGAACTTCTCTTTTCTCATTTTCAGAAATGTAATCATCTCACTTGGATGTTTGACAATACCACAAGGTTGAAATAAATTATTGCATCTATAAATATATATATATAAATATATATATATATGTGTGTGTGTGTGTACACGTACAGGTCGTAACCTCAGATTCATAAATGTCGTTTTATTTTTAACATTTTAAAATATAGTGTGTAATTAAGGAAACTATGGAATAAAGAAAGCTAAAAAAGTGAAAAAGAGTGGTAACTGATAGTTTTATCTTTAAGCGAAAATAGGAATCATCACACTTAAATTTTGTAACAGTTAAGTGATTATTTAAAATTGTCTATGTTGTTATAATTTTTCTTACAGGAATAATTATTTTCGCCATAAAACTGGAATGAATTACACTTTCGTTAGTGTAAAAATCATGCTGTAAGGATAAAAAAAAGAAGAAATCGCCGGTCAGAATGAAATATCGATCGGTCATATGAATTTGTACTTAGGTACAGCATTGAGAATCCGACAAGTAAACTTTATATATACATATAGTATTTGCGTGTGTTTGTAACTATCTCATGCACCACGGTATTGTAATGCTCATTTTTCATTCTGTCTTCGCCTACTTACGCACGTTTATATTCTCTTCACTTTCTCTGTCTATTGCTAATGATAGACCGGGCGTATATCTGTTCTGATCGCGTTAGGGTCGACGGCCCGCCGGGCTGGGCTGGCCAGGCCAATCGACCGACCGACTGAGAGACCAACCGGCAAGCAATTTTTGGCCAGACGACCGGTAAGCTAACGATACCTAAAAGGGGAAGGGGCAACTGAACACCCACGGTTAGAAGCTGGCAGATGCGGTTCGTTAAAAGACGGGACAGGAATAGGTAACGCCGTTTCGGATCAGGTTGGAGATTGTCTAAGAAAAAACGACCAGGGAGTCGGCGGCGTTAAAGACGAAGAACTGGTGTTGTCTGCTTTACTCGCATGCGCATAGCATTCACAACGGAATTTAAAATGGCCACCTTCTTGGACGACTCTCTTTATCGATTTGTAAGAATACATATACATAGATAGATCGAATTTAGATCAGAAGGTGAGCAGATGGAACTGATATCGTAAAGCAGATCGTGATTGAACGACAGAGTAATTTTGAACCAAAAACAAGAAGTAAAAAAATATTGTAAATATAGATTCAGTCTTTATACATTTTAAAAATATTTGAACACATGTATATGATAAAAGCTATATCATGTATGTGTCCATATATATATATATATATATATATATATATATATATATAATTATAAAAGAGGAATACAGGATCGGCATGACGGATTCGAAACCCTGTTAAGCTGTTTAACTTTCACTTTGTGAAAGGTTTGAATTAAACTCTTCTCCCAATGTCTATGCATGTAATAGTCTCGGGTGGGTGGAGGTCAACTAGTCTAGGAGAAGGAAACTCCTAAGAAACATACGAGGGACCATACAGGAAATAAGGACATCATATCAATGATACAGCGCGAGGAACGTCTTGCGTTCTTCACCGTTGTCTTCCGGTTAGCTTTTTACAAAACTTTGTATAAACAAACAAAACATTGAAGCGTCCAATACACACATATATATATATATATATATATATATATATATATATATATATATATATATATATATATATATATATATACAGGGTGGGCCAAAATTAGGGTCCTATCTTTAAATTTGAATAACTTGAATTTGAATAACTTCCACAAAATAAAAGTTAAACCCACCAAACTTTATGTGTGTGTAGACTGACCCTTCCGAGATTTTTTGAAATAAACAAAACAAATTCTAGCCGAAAAACACTTCTTAAAACTTACAAAAACTAAAGTATTGTTTTTTACACTGTTTTGAGTTTTTTAAGCAAAAATAATGTTTTCTAAATGAGGGTACGTTCCTTAGGGCTAATACGGCTCATGCTTGCTTCGGAAGTGGTCCTTTACTTATTCTAAAAAAAAAAAAAAAAAAATCAATAAATAAAAAAGTTATGAATTTTTAAAAATAGGACCCTTATTTTTGCCCACCCTGTATATATAATTTATTTTGGTATGGAAAAATTAGTACAACATTCGTACCGTCGGTTTCAAGCAGAAAAAGACTTATCCATCCGGCTCTCTTCAGCTTATGTTGTCATCTGTTTCGGAAATAAATAAATAAATAAATATTATGCTCTTAATTTTTAACTTTAATTCTCAATTAATCGAGCACTCTGCTGGGATTTTTCCTACTATATTACAACGAAGTTTTTATATATATATATATATATATATATATACATATATATATATATACATATATATATATTTATTTATTTATTTCTTTTTAAACATGTTAATATTTATATTTAGGGGGTATATATATTATATATTTTTTTTTTAATGTAGCGTGCGTTTTTCCTTTTCTTTACAAAACTTTTTGATAATGAATAAATGTATTGAAAACTAGTAATCTTTAACGAAACATCGCAGAATACTCGTTCTAAAATGTTTTCGTGTCACTTGCTTCCCCACCAAGGCAGAATGCATAATAACATCTTATAGCATGCGTCTTTTTTTACAACACGATTCTATTTTTCGCGTTTTGTATTTTAAGATACAAAACGAAATATATATATATCTTAAATAAATCGGCGGACTTGAGTAATCTTCCGTTTTGCATCCCCAGGTTAGGAGCAAAGTGTAGTATCTGTTTTGATACTACACTTCATCATTTCGCTCTGCGGTCAGTGATGGAGAAATCCGTCGAGACTGAGGTAATTCTCATTTTTGGGGAGATCGATTTTCCTTACATTAAAAGCTGACCTAGTGCCTAATCTGCGAATCGAGTGAGGAAGCCAAACGTCAGTAAATGAAAAAATAATAATAGTTTCTAAATTTCTCTGGTCCCTTTTTAATGTTCGGAAAATCCAGTTCTCCCTAAAATGGAGCACGTTGTATTGGGACAAAACTTTAAATTGCCTCAGTTTAGAAACTTATTTTTGAAGTCTAACCCCGCCCTCATGGGGAGGCAAACGGAAGATTACTCATGTCCGCCGATTTTTAAAAAATATTATAAAATACACAACACGAAAAATAGAATCGTCTGTGTTTACTAAAACGTATTGCAAAAAAAAAGACACACGCTCTAAGATTTTATTTTATTATGCATTCTGCCCTTGTGGGGAGGCAAGTAAATAATGGCGCGAAAACATTTTAGAACGAGTATTATGCAATGTTTCGTTTAAGATTACTAGTTTTCAATACATTTATTTATCGTCAAAAAGGTTTGTAAAAAATAATGCACCCTACATTAAAAAATAAATATAATATATATATATATATATATATATATATATATATATATATACCCCCCAATATAAATATTAACATGTTTTAAAAAATCTATATATTTCGGACGCTTCGATGTTTTGTTTGTTTATTAAAACGTTTTGTAAAAGGTCAACCGGAAGACACCGATGAAGAACGAAAGACGTTCCTCTCGCTGAATCATTGATTATGAGGTCCTTATTTCCTGTCTGGTTCCACATTAGTTATGTTGTTTATTCGTATTGTGATAATCATTATCACAATTCTTTACTAGCACATAAGACGTTAAAATCATTAAATGACAGAGAACCCTTGCAGCATCGTACGTGTGTAGAACTGAAACAATATGTACTATTCTATACTAATGTTTAAAAATAATATTCATGAGAATATCAGTGGAATTAGAGTATATTCTACGAAAACCGCCCCTGGGCTTGATTAATAAATAATAATTAAATTTGGTATAAATCATTATTAAAACTATGAATACTAACGAACATGTAAACATTAATATTTCCAAACAAATGAAGATCATCTTCATGAATTAGATTTCACTCTGGATTGGGACCAACATAGCCTTAGTCTAGCAGGATTTCCCTTTATCTTATCCTATTGCAACGTATTTACTATTTATCCACATATTTAAGCTGTACATTTTGAAAAATAATCGAAACTAATTTCAATACGTGTAAAGAGTAAGACTCCATTTCAGAAGTATACGTTAGACCTGGTACAATGGTTGGATGTCGTGTGCAGAACAGTCATGGATTTCGAAACCAGGCGAATTACCTACGATGATGCAGAGCACACTTGTTGCCGATTCTAGTTATATCTGTGATCAAGTTATAATGTTATTATAAAATCAAGTTGTCGGCAGGAATAAACACCTTCAAAACACCATCTTTGATATCCTCATTGTCTCACCCTGTGGACGTATATTCGTCATTATTCTCCATTCTATCCCTGCACATAAGACTTCCTTAACTTTCAACCTCCCATAGCCATGTATCATTGGACTTGTTTTTTAATGTGCCCCCACCCCAAGAATTCAATATATTACAAACGGACGATAACAATTATATTAAGAAGCTGAAATATCCGATATTCAATAATAACTGATTTACAACCATACAAGGAATACAGAGAGATAAGTTGGTAGGGGAATTACAAACATTTACAATTTAGACGCACATCTTTCCTTTTGAACCTTCTGCTACAATTTCCATGACACCTTAAATGGTGAACTTTTTTTTTCATATATTTTTTCACTTGTTCTCTTTACATTGGACTTTTCTATACCTTCTATAATTTTATTTATCTGATATGATATTTATATATTTTCAAATTATGACGTTTGGTAATTCCCTACCAACTTATCTCTCTGTATTCTTCTGATAAGATTCTATTCTTTGAAAAGCCATGGCTTAAGGAAGGAAAAATAAATCTCTTTTATTTGAAAACACCTTGTCTATATAATTGCTCTATCTCGTATATCGGTCATCAAATCTTTCATGATAGGTTCTAATTTAAAGGTATACATTATATCTTTATTTTCATGTATATATGTTTTTACCGACGCACGTCTATTATCTGACATTGTTTTATTTACCAATCTTACAGACTAATGAATAGAAAAATGTAAACTTTACTGCAGACTATACTTTAGTAAAATAAACAACACCTCATTAAAGTAACCATATACTTTTCATTAAAAAAATAAAATAAAATATTAGTTCAATAAAAAATAAATTTATTTAAAAGAAACCGACATGTATATACCTTCCTATGCAAAGAACACTTGTTTCTTTGTAAGATTTCAGTTTTCTTTTTAATAAAAATATCAACTTCCAAATGAGAAAGTGATCGTATTCAAAATAATTACTATGCACCACATATTTGTGTATTTCTTTATTCATACTTTTTTCCACGTGGATGTTTATTCTATTTTACTAAATTAACTGCAATCACATTATTTTTGAATAATTCAAAATTTTGCGCCTACCTGAAATAAATTCTGAACACATAATATCAATACAAATAATTTTCTTTTCATAGAAATGTGGCAGTTTTAATGGTGAATCTTGCGACTGTCTTTCTCCATTTAGATGCCAATAAATATACTTTTAATTTACTAAGGTTCGTGTCGATAAATTTATACAATAGAATATTCAATAAGATTTCGTTTTCTGTTTTTTTTTTCTTTTGTAATTTACTTGTGTAAATTTGTAGTTTTATGAATTTACATTATTTTCTCAAACTTATCAAGACAACTTTGTATTTTATTCTGTTTCTCCAGTTGATAAAATGGGAATTATGTCTAGGTTTCTTAAATCATCATCATCATCATCATCATCATCATCATCATCATCATCATCATCATCATCATCATCAAGGTTTTTTGATCACTCCTAGAACAGCGATAAAAAGTATTATTTCTAAATAATGAAACAAGATTTTTTTTTGTTTTTTCTTTTCGTGTATAATCTTTATACATCATCACATGCAATATTTATATTTACAAAACCCGAGGTGAATATTAATATATTCTCCTTGGAAAAGACTCTGAACGTCGACATTTACGTTTTCGAAGTCAGTTTGTCTCTAAAGAAAAATGATTATAGACGCATTCGCCCGCATACATATTTGTTAAAATAACAAACGAAGTTGTCTGCCTTTGATTTGAAAACCCACTCAAGACGCGTTTGGACTGTAAAACGTTGTAATTATGAATGTTAAACGTTTATTCTCACCCGTTCTTTGATTTCTCTTTTTGATTTATCTATTTCCAACTCAACCTTTATTTTTCAATAATACTAGAAGACTTGTGACCGGTTGGATCAACATTGACACGTTGTACGAAAATACATAGATATAAGGAAGAAAGAAAATAGTTCGGCAGGTTTAACAGTATCAATGAATCAACAGTATCAATGAATCAACAGTATCAAGCAACTCTAAGAGAAGCAATAGACAAAATACACAATTTTTCTAGGGACTTATCGAAGACACGTCTAAATTAAACACCCGCAAAATTACAGATTTTCCAAGACCATTACTTCAGTCCCATTGGTTCTACTTCCAATATGTTTAGCAACGCTGAAAGTTTTTAAGTGCAACAATGCAACATTTAGGAAAGAATGATAAAATAACGGACTGTCTACAACAAAGGAGGGAGTCGCCGTGTGGGAGCTGGCGTAAAGAAATACTAAAAAAATTACAATGTCGGATTCTCATTTTAATTGAGGATGGACGGATATCGACGTCCAAAATATATTTGATTTATTATATTAAAAAAAAATAATATTAAATATTTGCATCTTATCGATTTCTTAAACAAAGAGGTATTTCATTTTAAAGAATGCATTTTTTATTTAATATATGAAAAACATTATATATATTCCTTTTTTTGTTTCATTTTACTTCAGTTGAAGTTTTCAGAAATCAAGGGGCCTCAACCTGGGGCTAACACTTGATCCCTATATGAGATATATAGATATTCGAATATTCTATTAAATTTCTCTTTTATCTCTCAAACGTTGAGTTAGTAAAGAAGTTAAGGACATTAATTTTAATTTTCCTCCCCCAATTGACTAGTTGATTATGTTATAGTATATATTTCTTTTGGTCTTACAGGATTCCAGGAAAAGAATCTATCTGGTCTGGTGGAGAATCCAGCTAAGTGTTGTGACTTGAAGTAACATTACTTAGAGAAGGTGCCCTATTCCTCGTATGAGCTAATGCCAAAGAGAGCTTATTTGGGCTTCGAATGCTATGTTATTTTGATTATTTGGTCAGGGTTTACTTGTAGGAGTAAGTATCCTCATGTCAAGTCGTCCTGAGAAACCCTTGTACAGAGAGATCGAAGACACTTGAGGATGGTGTCTAGTAGGTAATTCGTGTTTAGCGAAATTTAGTGTTATAGGATAAATAACCGGAGTACTCAATTACTTGTGAAAAAGCATATTCATTTATTATAATTTGAATTGCCACTATACGTTAGTTTGATCTTCAATGGAAGACGAAACTAAGTTCTAATGTTAATTAAATAATTTATATATATATATATATATATATATATATATATATATATATATATATATATATATTATCACAAGCATAAATAGAAGACATGTTTTATCATTCATGATAACAAGTTTTTTAAAACATTAAACCAGCCTACCGGTATCGCCCTAATCCTACAGGAGCTGTATCGAGGGATCTTTTTCTAAAAGGGGAGAAGAGAGAAAGAAAAAACTTGTATATATTTAAAATAAAAACAGCGTAATAGTATATGTACGATAGCGGCGTGTCTTAGAGACAGATCGCGTATAATCCTAATAGATACTCACTCTGTTTCCAACAAATATATATATATATAAATATATTAATTTTATTCGTAAATAAAAGTAATCCATTGACATGTGTTTCTGGCTAACTTAAACAAAGATCGAACCTCCGATATTGATGTCTATAGTCCAGCGTTTTACCATTGGACCACGACTCCCTGTCCAGAAATATGTACGATTTATATCACCTAAATATTTAATGTATTTTTATGTAATTATTTTTATTGGTGATTGCAGCGTTCGTTGTTTTAGTGCTTACTACTATTTTGATAGTGTAATATCCTAAGTGATTAAGATGCAGAAAATTGCATTATTAGTCCCCCTTTAACTTTATAGGATTATTTTCTGTTAATATATATATATATATATTATTAATTTCATACGTTCATAAAGTAATCCATATATATATACATATAAATATATATATATATATATATATATATATAATAATTAGAGGTAGTTTGCTTGAAGCATTGTGTGTAATACGTATATAGAGGAGTATTAGAAGGCTATCACAATGCAAGAAATGGAAAAAATGTCGGCGTTGAAAAGCAAGACAAAAACAAGTGACTTTAATTATGTATTTAAAAAAAGCTTTTTTAATAAATTATTTTTATATATATATCAACTCTTACTTAATTAGGCAAGACTTAAACGCTGATGTAGTCTGTATGACCGAGTTCCATAATATATTTCGAGGAATATCTCTTTATCAAATGGTATATATATATATATATATATATATATATATATATATATATATATATATATATATATATATATATATCCGTTTATGTATCATCGAACGTTGTACAATATCCTTAATCTTTTGTTTCATTTATTAAGCTTCAAACAGTCGTCCTGCTTTCAAGTAAAAATGAACTAATTATAATTTCTTTTTGTTTTTCAGGTAAGTACACTGGAAAATAACTTTGTTTCTTAAATTTTGGTACGACTATTTTCTGAACATAGGTAAGTTACTTTTTATGTTCGTTTACGACGGCTATTTATTAAATATCTAAACTGAAGAGGGATCTATATTTAACAATGGTGCAGTCAAAGAAGATACCACCAACGACAGAAAAGTGTATTACAACAACCACTAGTTAAATATCTTGAGTACATATAAAATGCCAGTACACTCGCTACATATGTATGGAATATGAAAAACTCCACTAGAAAATCCTCAAACAAAATGTCTATTATCAACTAGAATAAACGTACCAGTCTGTGGCAGAAGATATATACAATGTTGTAGTTGCACTTACTAAAAGTAGGGCTCACAAGCTTGCTAACTAAATACCGTCGAAGGATTCCATTGTGTAAGTTATTTACAACGAAAAATGTTGATCAGTATGTGTTTCAATGACTTATAACTCGGACACCAATCGTTTCCAGACCTATATACACATATAGAACATAAGTTATGCCTTCGGTTTCTGAAACGCCCTGTATACATAAACTGATATATTACTAATGCTCTCGAATATTTTCATAATTAACATGTGCCAAGAAAGTATGAACTTAGATTAACATTTAGAAATTGATGGCAGAGGGGAAGAACAATGTAAGAAAATAAACATTTTCGATAAATCTTTAAAACATAAATATATACAAAAAGCGGCAATAGAAAAAACGCAATAGACAGAAGGTTTGTTTTAAAGAGAAACGAATATGAAGATAAAAATAAAGATGGCGGTAAGTAAGCGAATACGAACAAAATGCGAGGATGCATTTTCCTGCTTTTTGGTGGTTAATACACGCGGGAAATCTGATGTTACCTACATTGTTTGAAATTAGTTTGTCTTTTCTTTTTTTTCTTTTCATTTTTGTATTCGTCCGGTCTTTGCGATTTAATATCTATTTTCACAAGGTGACCGTCTTTTATTTCGGCCTATTGACCTCTCCCCCGCTTCCGAAGGTGCCAAGAATAAACATTATTTGCGTTCTATCATTGTGGTGTGAAAGCCGAGAGATAAACCTTTTGGTGTTGATAACGAAAGTCAGGTCAGCTCAGCACGGCTACATACGACTTTAAAGCTTATAAATCCCCACACACAGGCGTAAGAATGAACACTTTCGTATTATATTTGTGCATTGTATGTCTGTCAGTTGCTCATATATAGGTTCAATATCTACTGGTCTAAATTGAATAAGATTTTGCAGAAAGCATCCTTGTGATACCCTGTGTGTAAACGTTAACGCTAATACTACTACTACAACTACTACTACTAGTATTTACTT
Organism: Sepiola atlantica; assembly: GCA_963556195.1. NCBI lineage: Eukaryota > Metazoa > Mollusca > Cephalopoda > Sepiida > Sepiolidae > Sepiola > Sepiola atlantica. The sequence goes on along the minus strand of OY744525.1, from coordinate 84,274,977 downwards.
CCTTCACACTGTAGAAAGATGTGGCACAAGGCCGAAAAGTAAGGAGAGTCAAGCCAGCCCTTCTAAAGAAGTAGCACTCTGGCCTATTAAATATTGTTTAGGCAATCCCGTCGGCATTGCCCGGTCGGGGCGCCTCAGGCAGTAAGCAATAAAATTACTCCACCCCAAAGAGTGGAGGCAAGGCCTGAGAGAGTGTACGTCAGCCCGACAGATAAAAGGCCACAACAGTGCCTCAGTTTCTGCCGGACTCATTGTCGAGAACAGAAACTCGACTGGTATTTTTAGCAGTCCATTGTCTCAATGTTATTGAAGCTGAGTCGAAGGTTATGAAAAAGGACAAAATAATAAGATTGGGGTCTTCTCTTTAAGCAGGTTGTTTGTTTATTGCCCACGGTGTCTATAACGGGGTAATGCTGACCGGAGTCTGTTTATGCCTATTTGTACTCTGCCAGGGTGCGCCCTTGGGGTAGCTGAATTTTCCTCACAATCAACTGACCTTTTGTCACAGATTGATGATTAATATATGCCGGGGAATCCTTGGAACATTCTGATCTATGCATCTGCTTTGGGAGAGTCTAACAATTTTGTCTGAATTAGGTATTATTCAGTTTGATCCCAAGAGGCGATTCTATTAGTGGTCACTTCCTCCTTCTATAGTCTTGCTTTATTGCTGGTTACCCTTTTCCTTATTAAAACAATCCAGCTCGAGATCGATGCGTACCCCAAAAAGTCACATTTTTTTCTAGTATATATATATATATATATATATATATATCTTCTAAACTAATTGACGGATCATTATGAAAGTTTGAATATATACATTCTAGACAACACGCTGAGTAACGTAGGCACATAATTATTTTGGTAAACTTGAACATTTATGGGCACATGTATATAAAGTTAGGTATGCGTATATCTGTATATATATATATTTCGTTGTATGGGATAAACTTCTAAACTAATGAACCGATCATTATGATTGTTGTAACACAGCTGTAAAGCCTAGGCGTGAGGTCAAATGAGCTATATTTCGTCTAATGTTGTTTAATTCAAAAGAGGCGAAACGGGGATGTAGCTCTTCGTGAAAATTCAGAAAACTCCGATTTGTGTGAAATTCGAACAATTAATATTAGACATCAATTAATATATATACACCGAATTTCTGTTTTATTTTAAGCATTTTAAATTGTTTTAGGGGAAATAACTCCCATTAGAAAATTCAATTTTTTTTGGAATTTCATTAAATTAGATTTATATTCATTGGACAGCAATTAAGTAAGATTCCCTGAATTTCAATTTCTTCTGAAGACGCCTTAAAAGTGATGCAAAACTGTTCCACTCGAGAAATAGATTTCACCCGACTTGAGACGGCTATTCTTCAAGAATATATATAATATTTATGAATGAATATTAATTATTTATTACCTACAGATTTCGATGTTTCATACTTACGCAATCTTCAGTGCAGGAAGCTAATTCCCGACGAGTATTCACAGCAAGCGGCGAAGAGTGATCAACAACAACAACAAATCGTGTTGGATCTCACAATAAAGCTAGTAGTACTGCTTGTTATTAAATTCACTCAGAGTGCCCAGCCTTATTAAAGGGGGACTATATAATAATATTTTTGAATAAATATTAATTATTTATTACCTACATAACTTTTAATATAATAATTCAGATATGATTTTCGATACCGTACCGAATCAAGGCAGTGTATTAGATATATTGAGAGTAAGCTTTATTACAGTAATACATAATTAATTTGACTTATCTTTACACTTTACTGCAGTTTCATGGTTATCCATTCATGAGATGGGTTTACATATTTTCCTGAACGATGTTCTACTTTTGAATACAACATTTGACTTAACGAAAAACAATAACTTCTGAACAACATACCGTTATTTGTTTTAAAAATAAGACATTATAATACGTAATTTTCGCTTGTGAAAATAAACTGTGCGAGTGGCGTGATTAATAATAAATACTTATGAGGTTCAAAAGTTTGTCTATTTTTAATTGCACATAAGCGATCAATAATGTTGCTCCTGCTGCAACTGGTAAGATTACTTATAACATTCTTACTTACTTGTAAACGAACAGCAACCAATATGCTATGCATGCCAGACTGCGTACACTATCAAGCATATTCTTACTGATTGCAGTGATTTGAAACGTCCAACAAAGCAGGTACAATGAAGGAACTGTTTAAGAAAAATAAAGTAGAGACAATACTCAGCTTTTTGAAAGCTGTCGATCTATATAAAAAAATATAATTATCTAAAGACATATAAATCAAGCTTTATTTGGTGTTAAATTAATTGGGGGAAAAATGATATGTTTAAAAAAAAAAAGAAAAGTTTAACGAATTTTTTTCAAATATATTTATTTTATTTTTTTCTTAAAAAAAAACTTTAAAAAAATACAAATGATTCGGCATTAAATAACCTGAAAAAGGTTGATATGCCGTAAAACAAACAAACCTTACTACTGATATTACATGAAACGAACACTTATGGGCTCTAACTATTCGTTAGATCTGCACAGAATTGGACAAGAATAAGGTTTATGATGGAAAGTGATGTATGAAATAAAGAGTATAAAACTACTACTACTACTACTACAACAGGTCAAATAGTAATAATAAAGAAAAAAATATGCTAAATAACTGCGCCATCTGGATCACAAATATACTATAAATATTAATACGACTATTAATAATATAAACAAAGAGCCTTTCAAATTTTGGGACATACACTACCTTTAATGTGAAGATCCCTTCGGTTGTTAAGTGCTTCATTGGGGAATTAAATTGAGAATATCACTATTATACGTGTTGGTACAAGCAATTATAGAATACCAAATTATTTGATATAAGTGTCCGAAATTTGGTATAAATAGAAATTGTGATGATGGATGTAATCAAATTGAGAAAAATAATTGTGACGAATAAATAATGCTTTGCTCTAGTGGTATTGAGCACTCTTTTTCTTAACCGTATTTTATATTGAATGAATGCATTTAGATAGTTTGTTCTTATCTAGTTGCCGTTACAAGACTTGAAACGCTAGCCTTACTATTACAACCTTACTATTTTGACATGACACATCTGACCTGCGTTCAGCATTGATGCTGCTATTTTGTTGTGATGTGAGAGCCATTGACACATTGCAACAAGTTCATCTATCTAGGAAGCGAAGTCTCGAAAAGCGCTCGGATGAAATAGACTAATCCTGCTTAGGATGGGGAAGAGCAAGCAGAGCTTATGGAAACAAAAAAAAACTACAATATGATTATGGTGAAACTGACAATGTTACCATCCAAGTGAAAGGAAAACTTTAAAGAATAATTTTCTGTATCCAACTTCTTTAGCTCATAGGGCTGGCGTTCACTTCAAAACTGAGATGGAAGCTTTACATAAAACCTGTTGCTAAGGTACTTAGGAAAATGATTAGATCATTTTACTGCTCCAAAAAGCATGTAACTCCTGCCGTATTCATCTATTTTGATAAAAGCCAGATACACTCTGATATGAAGTACTGCTGCCATATCTGAGAAGCACAGCTCGGCGCACTCCCTCCTGCCTTGGCAGATTACAAAACCGACTTTGCAATCTAGTGGGGAATGATCTCTTCTCTATCCTACAGCCTCTTTCACACAGAATAGATGTTGCTAGTCTCTCTCTACTCTATCGTTATGTTCATAGTAGCTACTCGAATAAGCTCTAACCACTGGCTCCCTATGTAAAATATTCACAGCAAGAACTCGCCTCGCTGCCAAAATAACGAGAATAGAATATTCCTTTTTTTCTCCTTACCAAAAACCAAACGTTTATTTCCTAAGAACGTGCCACTTGTGGAACAAAATATCGCGATGCTGCTTCGCAGCCGATTACAACATGGTCGACTTAAAGTCTAATGTAAATAAATACTTAAGGTGTCGTCATCTTGAATAATCAAGCTCTCTAAAGAAATATTCTGCCCATTCCACCAACTGTTTCCGTACATCTTCTAACGGCGATCTGTTCCTTTTTCCTTGCTTCTTTATTACTTTCAGCCTTTCATTTTTAATTGCATTGTTATTGTCTTGTTTATTTTTATTTTTATTATTTCTTTTCGTCTTCCTTTCTTTCATTTTTTTTCTTTTCTTTTTTCCTTTTTTTTTGTTCCCACGTTTTTTTAACTTTTTTTTTCTCCTTAAGATTGTGTTTTGATTCGAATCCTTTTATTTCATTCTTTTTTCTGTTTCCATTTCACTTTTCCTTTTTTTTATCTGTTTCATTAGATTACCACTTTGTTTTTATTACTTTCATTTATTACTGAGTTAACGTTCTTTCATTCTTCATAAGTCAATCGTTGACATTGTCTTTATATTATTATTCATCCATAATTCATTTATTTCTTAAGCGATTTCTTTTAGATATTGAGAATAGTTTGACTCTTCTTTATACTTTTATTCGAATCTTATTTTTTTCTTTCTTTACTTTTATTTTTATTTCTGCCTTCCTTTTTTTCTTCATGTTTACATTACTCTTTCTTTATTGTTGATAAAAATTAATTTCTTTCTTCTTCTTTACGTTTCGTTTTATTTGTTCTTCTTATATGTGTCTCTATATCAATTGTCAATCTATTCTATATTTCTATCTTTCTTTTAATTAGAATTATATTTTATTCTTTTTCTTCGATAACTTTCCAGCTTTTCAGAACACAAGAGAAATAATTATTTTTCTTTCTTTCTTTGAATATTTTTCTTTCGTATCTTTTATTTATTTTCGTTTTTTATTCTTTTTGATTTTATTTAATCGTTATTATTTTCTTCTTTTTTGCTTAGTTCTGTTTCATCTTCAAACATCTTTTTCAGTTCTTTTTATTTTCTCTTTGTTTTATTATTTTTAGTAATTTACACTCTCTTTCTTTGTCCTTTTGTTTTTTCCTTCATTCTTTCATTATATAGTTCTTTCCTTTTTAAGATTACATTTTTCTATTTCTTTACCTCATGGTGATGCATTGGTCATAATTCAATTCTGGACGTTTTTTTATAATACATTTTCATCCATCATTATTTTTGGGGGTATTTAACTTTCTTTTTTTCTTCGATTTCCTCAGATCTTGGGAACACAAGGGAACTAATTAATGGTTCCTTCTTTCTTTCTTATTTTATTTTTCTACTGTTAGTGGATAATTATCCCCCTTGTGTTCTCAAAACAAGGTTTAGGAGAACAAAATCTGAATTTAAAACCTCCATCTCGCTACTAATCAAATAAACTATCACAACCACGTCTCTGCAAGGAACGTTCTCCAAAAAAATAAAGGTGTGACACATGTAACCCCCAACGCATAGTTTCACTCCATCAAAGGATTGATTATTTATTATCCTGCAGTAAGGCCTTGCCAGAGTAAAATGTGGATACGCAATGCAATAAAAAAGCGTTCCCAGATTATTTAATGCATTTATTGGAATTATATTAAACATTTAACCGCCATTATCCTCGAAGATGACACCTCATGCATCAATATACCGCTCCAAGCAGACCCTCACCCCTCACCATAGAAGCTATCTATGAATACTAAAGGACCAGGAAAGCATTATATAAAACAATTTTACCGTTATCTCTCTTTCTGTCTCTCGCGTACTCTCTCTCTCTCTCTCTCTCTCTTTCTTTCTCTCTCTCTCTCTCTCTCTCTCTCTCTCTCTCTCTCTATATATATATATATATATATATATATATATATAAATAAATTATCGTAAGACATCCAGGTATGCGTTGTGCATATATACATGTGTGGACTCGGCTGACGAAAATAAAACTAAAAAAAAAACAATAGGATGCAGAAGTGTATGACTCATTGATGATTGGCCCAAGACCGGTCTTTTTTTCGGACATACAGAACGACGTATCAATATTAAAAAAAAAATATATATTTACACGTGCTTTTTGATGTCCAGCCAATAACCAGACAGAAAAAAACGTCATAAATTCTTGTAGTCTATTGTTTTTGATTTTCTCGTAAACCGCCTTTCTATATCAAGCTTCCTTTCCGGATGATTACATTTTATATATATATATATATATATATATATATATATATATATATATAAACAACGGTTACCACTTCGCGTAAAGCAGTAAGCTTCTATATAGAAAATATTTCTCTTAGGTTACCGATAGCATGAAAAAATATGTAAACAAATAAATGCAAACAACGCTATAATTTTTTCTACTGACAGTGGAAAGGTTATTTGTGCCGATGATGAGATATCTGTTTCTTACTCCCATTTGGATGTGACTTTACGTTGCGTTTCTAATATACTTGCTACGTCTAGCTACACAAAAGAGTCGTAACATGACGAGAAAATCCGTCCGTGGAGAATTATATATATATATATATATATATATATATATATATATATATATATATATATATATATATATATAAAAATAAATGAGAGTGTTACTATAGTTTAAAACGCCATTGAAATGATAAACTTTGAAAATTGAAAACCCTTTTTTTAAATTTGTTTTCTTCTTTATAGCCGAAGTCTTACGGCGTAGCCGAAGATCAACGATCTTCTGGTGTTATCGAAGAGACTTTTTTTTTAAATGTCCGATATGTAGTGAAGCGCGCTGGCGCACAATGATGAGATGTTATTACAGTTTGAAACGCCGTTGAAATGATAAACTTTGAAAATTGAGAAACCAGACAACTTGACGCGATAGTTTGTCAAATGAATTAAATATTTACTATATCATTTTTTTAATCTTAATTTTCGGTTTCATAAAACCCTATTCATGGTAATACAGACAATATTTTCTTTTTTTTCTTCTAAATAGTTTAAGTCTTACAGCGTATGATCTAATAAATATTTTATTTATTTGACAACATCTTTTGTGAACTTCGACGGCGTTTAAAACATCTATTTTATCATTGTACACACGCGAGCCAGCGTACTACACTACATATCGGACATTTAAGAAATCAAACAGTCTCTTCGATAACACAAAAAGATCGTCGATCATCGGCTGCCCCGTAAGATCTCGACTTAGAAAAAGAAAGAAAAAAGGAAAATATTGTATGTATTACAATGAATAGGGTTTTATAAAACTGATAATTTAGATTAAAAAAATGATTTAATAAATATTTTATTTGACAAAATTTCGCGCCAAGTTGTCTGGTTTATATATATATATATATATATATATATATATATATATATATATACATAATATAACCACTCTATGTGATATTGAATGCAGCTTTAGCAAAATATGATCATAAAACACAACTAAACATAGTGGATATAATTATACTGTAATTAAATATAATTAACATACTGCAAGCATAATAACCATGAGAAAACAGATAAATTATATAATTCACCTGACCATAAAATGTAATTATTAAAACTAAGTCGGGAATATAATATCTACGCCTCATGATATATAATTATCTCCCAAATCAGATATAAACACAAACCCTTCATACCACCGATCGTAAAGTCGATATTTAACTACAATTAGACTCTTCGAGTCGTGATTCGAAAGTTGAGTCATTCGTAGGCAAGTTGAGTTCTCTACCGCTTGGGCGATAACGCATCACATAATGAAGTCTTACAACTAACTTGAACGGCCAACTGCAAGATATACTTACTCTTCCAATACAGGGATGTAGTTAACTACAAATAAGTTAGGCCAGTGTCTCACAGGTAGGATTTTACACTCACCTAAAATAATCATACAGGTTTATAGAAGTAGTATGTTTTGGCGCTTGTGAGGAACGCTAGCAAAGTTGAAAGCAATAGTTAGTAAAAAAAATATATATACATACAGTACGGAATAAATCAAATGCTTATGTAGTAACTAATATAAAATCAACCAGTTTTCTATGCGTTTATTGCAGTTTAGAAACAAATATATGAAAATGCTAATATATTATGTATACATCCAAAATCGAACCACCACATCCAATAACACACATATTTCCGTTTTTATTGAATGCAGTTTTAGCAGCAATATATAAATACTAAAAAAAACATATTCAGCAAATTAAGTAGCAAATATAACACAGCGAAACATTATAGATATAATTATACAGTTTTTCAATACAATAAATATGCCGCAAACAGTATAATAAAAATGAGAACACAGAGAGATTGTGTGGTTCACTCCACCCTAGAATAAAATGATTAAAACTAAAGCAGCGAAAATAGTTTCTATACTTCATCAATCAGTAGTCCTTCGTATTCTTCTGCATAAAATCTATCTAATCAGAGAGAAAACTTGGAAATAATTATCAGAAACATAACACTATATTAAATACATACATCAAATACAAGGATAGTGGATAGGCAAACAACTATAATGATAATGATTAAAAATTAGATAATGATTTTGATAGAAATAAAACTAGTAGAATAGATCAAACATAGTATTACAAAACCGCTGAGAATTAGGTTTGCCAAAATAAGTGTCTGATTGAGAGCTTAATATATTCAACTGAAACCCCGAACAACAAAATTATTATATAGGCTAAGCTGTTTCTGATTAACGATACTATTATAATAACAATACTTTTTATAAGTAAAAATGCTAGATACAATGTATCACTATTGAATTATTTCTGGAAACTTCAATATATTAGTAAATCTCCAGTAATCAAATGGAAAATTTTGAAATAGGCAAGAATATGTAAACGTTTAGATGACCCATGTCAGCTTTGTATAATTGAAAACAGATATATTTAATTTCACAGGCAAACGATTAAGTAATTACAAAGAGGCGATATATCTATAAACTGTTGACACAGTATAACATTTACCCTAGGATAGGTCTATAAAATATGTTATGTGTTGTTGCCTGTCACCGTTCTAATTGACAATTTACACATAAAATTTAAAACAGGTTTAAATAGGAGATAGTATTACTTATAGAATAAAATAAGTAGTGTCTATGTTATTTTAAGAAATAAGATAAACTTTAAATGTATTTCAATTACTATCCGGTACAAATAAATAAATAAATAAATAAATAAATGAATAACTATGAATTCAGAAACAATTCTAAAAAAAATCCAATACGAGACAAAATATCATTTATGTAATTCTAGAAAAGAAACGACGCCATATAAATAGACTAATATTAAGTGAAACAGAAAACGATATAGGGTTACTTGTACTAGTGCGACACAGACCGCTGCGCCTGATGAAAGGAAACACGATTGCTTTTAGTATAGTCAACCAAAACTGTATGGAGAACTTTTGAAATAAATACGGAAACATATCATGTGGCAATTTAATCATATATTACTTACTGTACCTACCCGACGTTGTCTGGAAGTCTTTATTTTTTCATTTTATTTTCGATGATTTTCGTAAACTATGGTGTTTTTATACCAACATATTTTTATAGGATTTCGAAAGATAAATTATAACGGCTTAATTTGGTCATTAAATTATTAATTTTACCAAATTATTACAAAACAATAACTAATTTTACTAATATATACCTAGGAGGATATTGACACTTTCATAAGTACTGATTAGCTTTGTACTATAGCTTCTCTAAGATGAAGACATAAGGCAGGTGTAGTTTCTTTAACACCTCTAAAGATGATATAAGCAGGCTTCATAAGTAGACGATACAATAGGACACACATTACTCATTGATTCAATAGATTACAATGGTTGTCCTTAACATAGAACATTGGAAATATTGATACATATCTATCTTCCCTTCCCAATGAAGTTTTTTTAGTGGAGAGAAAACTTTGTTCAGTTAGTATAAAAATGATTAGTATTTTTTTATAAAATGAATGATTTAAGACCGTAAACCATTCATTGGCATCATTTGTTGGCATCAGTCTTCGTAATTCAACGCGTAACCCTTTTACTATTGGTTGCTTCGGGTTATTTAGTTTTGTTTAGGGTTGTTGTCTTATTCTGTTGGAATCCTTGTTTCTGGATTGTTAATTTCAGCTTGTGATTCATTCGCAGGAGTAGCTGTTTTCATTAAAGATTCCCTGATGTTGTAGTTTCAATTTCCCTCGCATTTGTAGACTTTTCTTGGTTGTGCTTTTCAATAGGAGAGTTAATCAGCATTGATGATGTTCTTGCGTTGATCTGTTTTCTGATCACTAGTGGTGGCATATATTTTTCTTTGTTGTAAAATGAAGTAGATTTTCGGAGCTGTCTACTGTTTTATAGAGTGATTCGTCCTTTACCATCTATTTTGATGATATATTTCTTGAATAGCTTGATGTCAACCATTGTCGCAGTTCTTTTTCCATTTCAGAGGGTGGGTTTCTCTAAAGTTATGGAGATCAACATGGGTACCTATATCAAGGGGCTGTTGTGCGTTTTTGACAGATGAGTTTCTATATTAATGCTAATTACTTGCCAGGTTGGGTTGGGACATAATCTTTCAGTGGTGTAGGGGTTTAGTCTCTAATTGAACATCAAAATACTATGATTCCTGTTGATGTTTTACTCGAGTGATGACTGTTAACTGGTCAGAGAATAACATTTCGTCCTATAATAATAATGTCTTTGTCTGAATTCTCTTATTACATATTGTTTCAGTTCTTCACAACGGCAATGAGATAGTTAAATTGCTGTTTGGGCTTCTGCTATATCTCTACCAGTTTTGAACATGCCCCATTTTCTTTGGAAATATTTCCATTTTTCCAGTGAGGCATCTACGCCTATTTTAGGCAGGTCTAATTTATTTATATGATTTCACAAGTTACGTGTAGTTCGTATGCCCTGCTTTGTCATGCATTTATAGTTGCTGACAAAATATGGCTGCAAGAGCATCTCGTATATCGTTTGACTGTAATTGGCAACTCTCAATACAACATCTAATTATAGATCTTTGTGTTTTATCTTTGCTACCGACTTATTTCTAAATAAATTGTTGTTGCTTACTACTACAGTGGTGGAATCTCTTCAGGCGTGTTGATTACTTCCATTATATATAGTATTTATAAAATTATTCCATTATATATAGTATTTATAAAATTATTCCATTATATATAGTTTTTATAAAATTATTAAATGGAAATAACTTCCAAACATTTCGATCTTCTAATACATATGGAGTCGCTATGGATTTCAAGTCATAACTATCCCAAAAGTGTAAATGCATCCAAACTCTTTTCAAATTTCGAAATGCCAGGAAGTAATTTATTTATTTTCTTTTAAATATTTACATAAGATTAAAATAGCCAACTTGCTTTAGAATACACTGGAACGTATTCTGGTAGATTTAATCTCGTAATTAGTTTTTTTTTCAGTCGAATTTGTTTTTATTAGAAAAATCAAATTAGTATCGTCTAAATAATGTTAAAAAAATGTTTTTTAATTTGAATTTGAATTTTTTATTAGCTTTAGATTTATTGTTTTAATTAATGAATCCAAAGGTAATAAAAAATATTTAAAAATTAGAAATTGAAAAAATGAAAATTTAAAAATTCATTATATATATATATATATATATATATATATATATATATATATATATATATATATATATGTATAATATAAATACCGTAAGTCACAGCTAACGGCTATATTTATCTGGTTATTGATAAACACGGTCTAAGCGGGCTACTCTACACATTTTTTTAAAATTTAATTTGATTTTGAAGGCATGATATGAAAATGTAAAATATAAATTTATAATGGAGTATGAATGTATAATGAAATTAATTAATGATGTCTGAGGTTTTCTCAAATGTTAAAATGTTAAAAACAGATTCAAATGGGTTCGTTTTGTATTTTCTTGTCACTAGTCTGTATATATATATTGTGCAGTTGGTGAAAAAAATCTGATCTTTAATAGGTATTGTGTAAGTCTAATTTGAAACTATTCTGTAAAAAGTTAAATTTGCTTAAGAAAATTGTAGTTTATAAATCTGATTTATAGCCAATGAATATAATCTGAAGTCTAATTAATAGTTAGCCGGTACTAATTAAATTTGAATTAAACAATAAAATTATATATTTTTTGCTCGTAAAGCTTGTCTCTAAATTATAGCTGTGACGCCGCTTTCTATTCTATTTTCCGATAACATATATTCTAAGATCTTAATATTGGGACAACACTTTTGTTTTACGGAAGTCAAAAATAAGGAAAACCAAGGGTGAGGGATTAATTATTTTGAGCGTTACGAACAAGATGCAGGAAGTAAAATTAAATCTCTTTTAGAATTAAACAGTTTTTAAGCCTAGTATTTTACTAGTGATCAGATCAGATCAGATTTACATCAGATCAAAATGCCTTACCACACGTTTAGGCGTTCTGATCTGCTGAAATGAAAATTTTCTTAGGCGAATTAAATGGTTATAATTAGAAAAGGGATTTAAAATTAAAATGTGTGGTGGGAAGAAAGAGAAAAAAGTGGGGCAGCTATCGAGGGTCCATTATAAAACAATTAAATCTAATCTAAGATTATCCTGTGGTCATCAGCATGTTATATATATATATATATATATATATATATATATATATATATATATGACATAATCAAATCCAATTCGGAGTTAGGACCATTCAAAAAGTAGACAATAGGGGTCTTCTGTCTTAACCACCGAAATTTATTTTACATTTTCGTAATTTAATTTAATGATTTTAAGTTTTGGTATTGAAATTGAACAGGCTATATTAACTATTTTAATGAGGAAGGTGATAATTTGAAAAAAAATAATTTTCCAGAGTAGAAGGGCAGAGGGAATTTTAAGCGCGAATATTAATAAAAAATCTGGTATTGAATAAGGCTATTTTGGGGTTGTGTTGTAAGCAGGGGGTGGTGATTATCGATGCATACCGGTCAGTCCAGTTATAAGTGCTTGTCTCCTCTCGACACATCGTTAAAAAATTTCGTCCCTAATGTTTAAACAGTTTGTGTTTGGGTCAATAACTGTCCTTAATATGTAATATTTTTCTGCGTCACGTATGGACACTTGTTTATGGCTGGAGAGTATGATGTCTTCTCTCTATTACTTTCCATTTTAGGGTGAAGGGCGTCCACTCATTATTAAATTAACATATCCGTGTCGCAAGTGTTGTATTGGCCTTATCTTTGCACTTAAAGGTATACCTATGTGTGTACAAACTCTGCTTAAAGTTTCCCTGCGTCATGCTATTAATTTTTCGGATCTTCCGCTGGATGGCTCATACACAAGGAAACTAATTTTGCAATTCTCTTCTAAGGTGCATTTGTTTTTGTCCTGACATGAGCAGCTTGTGTTTTCTATTCGTTTTTGGTTGAGCGGAGATGATTTTTCTTAAAGATGGGTGGTGAAGTTGCTTATCTTAATTGTATTCCATGTTGAAAAGTTTGAGTCGGTTGTCTTTTTTAGGGAAGTGTTTGTCAATTAAACTGAGAAAGAGGTGGCCTACTCTCTCGTGTTGGTGTTAAGTGAGAAAAAGGGGTTAACCAAATTATCGACCTCCTCCTATTTCGCCTGCCACGTGCCTCTTCTCGCGAAGTGCTTTATTATAATAAGGCGCTGCCTGTATGAACATTTCGTTACTGGACAAAAGGTCTAAGATCCTATGGCTCATGTTATTAACAAAGTTAAATATAGCCGTTAGCTGTGACTAACGGTATGTAAAAAATATATATTTTTAAATACATTTTTCAAATTAGGTTTTTAATTTTTATATTTTTTATTACATTTCGATTCATTAATATATTTAACTTCACATATCTTTCTTTAACACATAATTAGGACGAAACTAATGTAACCCTTCAAAGCAAATAACGCCTCAGATAAAAATAGCTGTTAGCAAAAACTGGGACTCACGGGATTTAAAAAAAATATTTCTTAAAATATTTTAAAATTTTAAATCTTTTTTTTTTAATTCCCCTTTTTTGGACTTTATTAAACTTTTTAATCTCACATATCTTTCTCTAACACATAGTTTAGACGATACTAATTTAACCTACATGAGCAAATAACGTATCCGATTGTAATTTATGCGAGATCGCCCATTATCTCTATCATGTGACAACAAAGCTGAAGATAGCGGGGAGGTTAACGCCTTCTGAGTTTGAAACTAATGGCACTGATGGTATACTGATTTTCTTTACCGAATCATATATATATATATATAAATAGTAACTCTGTTGGTGTGTGTGTTCGCTTGATCTTAGTGTCTTATGTTCACCCAAACCGCTGGACAAAATTGCTTGGAAATTGGCATGTGGACTACTGACCTCTCAGTGAATGTCATAGGCTATATAAGAAAAGTATCACTTCAACGCTAGTGGTTATCGCGGGGCATACCCACACCCACTGAACACTGTTTTACCATTTGATTCCAATGATATTAATGACCGAAAATGTCTATTCCCAAAATTACAGAAAATTTTTATAATATTAAGATTGTCGCCGGTGGCCCAACCCCTCCACTGAAAACTGTTTTCCCTTTGATTCAAATATATACATATACATATACATATACATATATATATATATATATATATATATATATATATATATATATATAATCAGGGGGAACACCTCTTTGTCTGTGCATGTCTGCCCTTAAAAATGAAGACATATCAGGAGGTGTACTTTCAGTATAATTGTATTTACATGCCCAATTTCCAGGTGAACATACTGGAAGTATTTTCTCGTCTCTGGCTGCCTCTTAAAGAAGCTAATGACCATTTTTAAACATGTAACAAAATGAAATTAATTTATTTGCGTTTATTTAAGAGTATTAACATATCTAAATAGTTCGGTGAGTAAGATATCAATCTGACTGCATCAAGGTTGCTCTTAAAGTAAACTCTCCCTACAATGATGTTACATATGATGCTATCCCACACACTAACCTGGCCAACACCGGGTATTGATTTACTCCTCTCCAGGAGTTAGGCACAAGGCTAGTTTTTATCTTACTCCCACAAGTAAGATGTGACCCAAGGGGCGCCTCAGGCAGTAAGCAATAAACTTACTACTCCCCAAAGAGGGGGGGGCGAAGCCTGGGAGGGTGGAATTCCTAGAACTGCACAGGACAGACCTATAGATCGGCGTAAATCAAGCCCCGAAGGCCAAGACAATACCAGTCTATGGGGTGCAGTATCCATCGGAACAGATACTACACTTTGATCTTAGCCAAAAGGCCAATGCTCAGTAGGTAGCTCTGCTGATATATAACTGACATCAGAAACATCTCAGAAACGGTCATTCAGTTATGATTCCGAAACCGAGCCGAATAAAGTCTGCATATTTGTACTTATGAAAGTCTTAATATTTATAGCATTGTTCAGAAATATATTAAATATGTAGATAAATGTTAAAGTATGATATATGCTAGATATTGATAATGTAAACCCAATAAATTATGTACGATTTGATAATCTGAGAGTAGAAATTCAGTAATTGTATTCTGTTTTGTAATTTATTTGGAAGGTGTGTGTATGATACGACTTCTCATTCTACCTCGCGCTTTCTCTCTCTGTATCTCTCTATATATGTAATATATATATATATATATATATATATATATATATATATATATATACACACAAATCTCGTTACAATGGCAATGTGCCTTTTGTATTGATTTGCAATCAAGAGAGGTGTCAGACCTCTCGAAATCGAATTTGATGATTTAGGGCACCAAAACGTTGATAATTACGCAGCAAAAAAAAAATTGAAAACGAAAAAAAAAAATAGAAGCAAATAAATATTGAACGCTGAAAAAATATTAGAAATTTATTTTTGCAGCTTTAACATTTTTTTATCTGTTTATTTCGCTGTAGAAAAAGTCGGAGCAAAATGGCTGCTAAATTTATTCGTTTCGTTTTCACATTTTTTTCTGAACGTCATTCGATTTTTTATAAACTAATTTAGTTACTAACTCTTGTAGCTATCGTTGGTCGAGTGATGAACTCTTTTTTTCTTCTTCATTTTCGTTAAAGAAGGTCCTGATAACCTATAATCTGGTAGTGTCTCCAATTCTCTTGGGGTCAAACCCAGTCTAATAATGATAAACTAACAGTGGTAATGGCATATACGCATTCTGTCAATGGCCTATCGCAGCCTATTTTATTGGTTCCTTTTCAGACTGCTGTCCTCTTCATTCCTTCTTTATGTTGCTGACTACTTCTTGACAATCACTTTATTTCATCTGTTTTAGTCTAGTACATATACAACATGTATAAGCGTTTCTTATTTTAAAGTACAGTCTATATGCTACGCCTATAAAATCATTGTCATAACTTGCTATTATTCTTATTAGGCAGGGAGAGATAGACAACTTAGAGATTATTTGGACATTCAAATAAATATCTGATTTTCATCAACAAATGATTATATATATATATATATATATATATGATTTGTTTTTTCCTATCGTTTTATTAATTTGCATACACCTTGAATACACTTTTCACTGTCATCTACTGCATCGATAGTAAACAAATTTCCCGCTTGGATAACTTTTTCGTTTTTGGACTACCATTCACCACCTGGATTGTTTTTTAATCAACCTCCTTGACATCTTTTATAAAGGTGTTTTAAACGTTATGACTTGGATGAACTGTATAGGTTTAACAAAAAAGTGTGTTTTGGGCCGATATATTTGATGTTTTATATACTTTTATGTATTTTATATATTTTAAAAATATATTTTCAAAGTTTAATTTTTATTACCTGCGGTAATATCATTGCGGTAATGATCCTCTGATGAGAAGATTTTCTTTGAAAACTCATGAGTTAAGGACTTTAAAGAACTTTGCTTGAACTTTGAATTCTAATAAAATTTGATTCGCACCTTCTTTTATTCTTTCACTTTATCTTGTATATTCACTATATATATATATATATATATATATAAAGTAAAATGCCCCTTCTTCGTGGCTCGTTGCCAGATAGAGGCTCATATTATCGACAAATGTTTGAGTTTAGATATCAGTTCAGGCCACCTGTCCGTCTACCTACACTGAAAAGCTATAATACAGAAACATTTTGTCTGTGGATGACTAAATATATACCCCAAGGCTTTGTGGGCTGAACAGTGTAGTAAGTGAAATCGCCAATTAACATTAACGATTATGAAACCCTCTTTGTAAGAAACGGCATTTATATATTTACATATATATATATATATACATATATATATATATATATATATATATATAACAGTAACATTTCCAACCTTCGTATTTGCCGATGATGCAAGGGACAAATGTTCTGACAATAAAAGAATGAATTGGTTATGATATCAGTTTGAGGTACTTGCCTATCTAGTAACATTGACAAGTTGCGATTCATCGAAACAGTGTGTATTACTAATATATATATATATATATATATATATATATAAATTCAGCTCTACTTGTTGTTGAGCACTTTTTGATAAACACTGCAGTTTCATCGGATTAACATCTAGGTAACAAAAATACTACATGTACTTTATATATATATATATATACATATATATATATATATTGTGTGTGTGTGTGTTATGTATAATACTGCTTTTTGGTTGACATTTAAGTTAGCATGCAGTACACTAAAGAATAATAATAATACAAACAGAAACCAAAAAGTGCTTATAACAGTGCTCAATATCCAAGATAAATCGGGTATGTTTACACGAAGTGCTGCTCAGGATAAAGAACTTCTCTATCTTTTTTAGAAACTTGTATACACCCTGGAGCAAATCTCCGAAGTGCTTAATATCCTTTATCTTCATATTATTGTGAAATGGGGGTTAGAACCAGAAATTAGTAATTTACCGGAACCATATGTTCTAACTCCGCATTATCCGGGATCCACAATTGTAAGATTACAGTATAACATTTGGTAAGGGATATATAGTAAATCTATTCAGACATCAGTTATCTTAATATGTTGCAATGGAGGGAGCATAAGAAATTAAGAATCGACCATGACCATTCTTGGTTCTCAGCGTTGTCTGGGATCAATAATTGTACAATTTCAGTATTAATCTTGTTTACTGGTATATATTAACTCTCTTCGGACTATTGACTTCATTAACATAACGTATCTTCATAATATGTGTAAATAGAGAGGAAGGGCACACATTACGAATTAACTAGGACAATTTCTTCTAGTCGGTGTTGTCCGGGATCAAAATTTTAAGATTACAGTATCACTTTTGGTAATTGGTATATATAAAATCTCTTCAGACTATTCTCTTTTTCTAACATCATTTATCTCTATATTATTGTGAAATGTGGTGGGACAAGAAATTAAAAATTGCCCGGGAATATTAGTTCTACTCGACATTGTCTGGGATCAAATGCTATTATCACCATTATTTCTCTTCATACTTTTATTATAACGCTACTTTTGGTGGTTCTGTGAAGGCCTTCTTACTAACATTACAGTATTAAAAAAAAAAAGGAGAAAGATAAATAGAAGACGAGAGAGAGAGGGAAATATATAGAGAATGTTAATATAAAGATGTGACACATGCTATTGAACTTCTATTTTGTGTTTTGTATGACCCCTACTAACACCGGGTAACCCTGCTAGTTAAATATAATTGACAAAGATACAGCAAGACAAGAAGCACAAGAAAGAGTATCACTAATTCAGTCCAGAACAGAACCCTTAATCCAATCAAGTAAGTTTTTGTATGCATTACATGTAAATGTGGAAAAAATATATAAAGCTATATACAAAAAAAAATGCAGGCGATAATAAATAAGAATAAAATGATAATGGCCAGAACAAGAATACCGCTTTTTAATAATACGGTTCTGGGAACATTAAACGTTTCGCAAAACAACCAAATATAAGTCTATACAACATATATAAAATTAAGTCGAACCTGAACAAATCTCTGATTATTTACTTTTGTGGGCAATATATGTTTATTTCTTATTTACAAATATCCGAACGATTTGTGCCAGCTGTGAATGTGTGATTAAGAAAACAGAGAATAGAATCATAAAGCGTTATATTTAATAACAATGTTACCTATGCAAACACGAATATCAAATACACCGCAGTATAATACATAATGTATTGGCCGTTATAAATTTTTTAGGTAGTTATATATATTATGTCAGTCTTATTATACCTAAATCAGCAGCTGCAATGATAAATACATATACAAGTCTTTTTCACTCATTACTTTTCGCGTCGTTTTTCCTTCGATTGCTGGTTTCTTCTTAGCAATCTGTTCTTTTTAAAAATCTATTTGAAACCTCTACTAGCGTGCATTATTTAAGTCTATAGTTTTTATTCTAGGTTTGTATTGTTATACTGAGTTATTGACCAGGGGATATGGAGATACATTACATTTAAAGCATCCGTAAATTTAAAAGTCTGGCTTTCATAAATACATGTTTGCAAGGATTTATTACTAGACTGGGATACTATTCAAGGGTGATGGAGAAATATGATAGATTATTTAAGTCATCTGTAATGATAAAAGTCTGATTTTTATAAGTAAACGCTTGTAAATGAGATATTTTACACTCTATATTTTCATCGTTTGGTTTAATATTATTAGACTGGGATAGTTATCGGGAGAGATTGGAACAAATTATAGGATATGTGGGACATTTGTAACTATAAAACATTGATTGTCATGAATATAGTATTGTAGGAAATGTACACATTGCTCATTGTTTACTTGAACAATTTTAGTGAATTTTATTTTTTCTAAATCTGCATAAAATCAATTATTTGGTTATTACACATACATTTTCCGTTATTTCAAACTTTATAACAAAAATAGAAATAAATAAAACAAGAAATCATTAAATTTAACATCTGATCGATAATCTTTTTGCATCGATGAAATAATAAGTTTCTTATCTATTGGCATGTTTTAGATACATTCGTCATAAACGCAGTAAATGATTTGTCTCTGATGTTGTCGAATTTACATATTACAAAACTCTAAAGACCGTGTATGTTTGTACGTAAATGTTTTACGTGGTGACATGAATGGCTGATGATGTAACTAAAAGCGAGTGATGAGAAAAGTTATGAGAAGAATGGAATGATGGGATTAATTAAAATAGAGGGGAAACAAAGGAGAGAGAGAAAGAGAATAGAGTAGAGAAAGGGAAGAGAGAAAAGAGTTAAAAGTGGATATATATATATATATATATATATATATATATATATATATATATATATATATATATATATATAAGTAAATTTCGCGTACAACAAAATCGTAGGATAAATTTTAGAGGAAACATGTTTTTAATCAATGAAACGGGCGGGTGGGAAAAAAAAAAAATTGCTAAAATTTTCCTTAAGGCCTTATCGTCAATAATCCTATAAGAGTGTCAGACGATAAGGCCTTAAGGAAAATTTTAGCAATTTTCTTTTTTTTCCACTCGCCTGTTTCATTGATTAAAAAAATGTATCCTCTGAAATATATATATATATATGTATATATATATATATGAGAGAGAGAGAGGAAGGAGAGAAACATGTCGTCTATATTATCACAATGATATCCTTTGTCTTTAGGAATATTTGGCATCTCGAAAAGTAATTTATTTTGTTGATGTATTGTTTTGTAGTTGCTTAAACTATTGATATTTTAAACCTATCTAAACTTCTATTTTTCTTTATTTTTATCTATTAATCCAAGATACAGTGTATCAACGTTCACCCAACGTGTAATAACTCGTCTAGTATTGTTTTAAAAAGTAACCATAGAAATGGCATTAAAACGTCTTTAAATTGAGTTGAAGTTGTTTCTGAGATTCTTATATAGGGTAGCGAGAGTCATGGGCGTGGTTTCTAATCTTGCTTGAGTTGGATCGTTCATTCCAGCACTCCGGACCTGTGATTGTTTCTCTCGTGAGTTTACTCAGTTCAGGCTATTTGTTTCGTTAACATTGCACGGTTAAACTAATTAATGATATTTGCATTTTAATTCAGTTAGGTTTTTAATTATATATACAAATTATCATTCATGAAAGATGGAACATCAAGACATATAGAATAACTAAATATCGCCACCAATATCTAGCGATAGGTAAATGGTTGGTTTTATCCTCTTATCTCTCTTACAACTTAAATTTTACCTGGTGCATTGCCCTTTCCTGTTGACCACTTGCTCAAGTTAAAAATTTTTTTCGTAATATCAATGGTATCTAGTGCAGCTATCTTTTAAATTGCAACAGAAGCTAGCACTTTTGTATCATCAATTATAGTTTTCCTCATAAAATATTAGTCCGTCAATACGTTTTTAGAACGAACAACATACTTCATCGTGTGACATTCTGATCTATCTCTGTCTTTCTGACTTCGTCTCTTGTTGCATCATTACATTCTGCTATCTTCTGACTCTACCCACCTCATCTGACCTATTTAACGTGATAATTACTCATCTGAAAATAAGCTTTTCATTCCTCACTTTCAAGGATTCCACACTTCGGATTTATCTATAGGCAAAGTTTGGGCATACCTAGTATTGTCCTCCATAGTGTTGAAGCCTTATCTGCAAAAACGAATAGACATATCAACTCAATAATATATATATATATATATATATATATATATATATAAATATAAACTAAAAGTAGACTTTTAGTAGATAGAACCTATAGTGAAATGGTTTAAGCTCAATATACGAGATAGAGCAATTATAAAGGTAGAAGAAATAAGATTGATAAACATGTACGAATTTCCAGATTCATGTCAAACTTATATTGTTCAATTCAAGGTATATTCTTTAATAAACTAATGTTTATTGTTCTTTCCTCAAGCCAAGGCTTTTCAAAGATCGAAATATTATCATCAGAGGAGATATACAGATAGATAAGTTGGCTGTGGAAAAGCCAAAGTTCAAACATTTGAAAAAATATTATTAAAAATGGAGTGAAAAAGAGTTCGTGTGAAAAAGATATGGTAATTGTCCGTTACTAAAGTGTCCAATGAAAAGGATATTTTGAAGAAGGAGCAAATAATTTTTTCCGTAGATGCAGTATGGAAAAGTGTTCAAAATGAAGTAACTCCCAATGGTGAGAAGTCAAATTTAAATCGTTGATGGAGCGCACTTAAACGGAATTTAAGTTTATTAAGGAATATACTTTGCATTGAACAAGTTTGAAATGAATCTGGACATTCGTACATCTTTATCACTCTTATTTCTTCTACCTTATATATATATATATATATATATATATATATATATATATATATATAATCTTCTTTAGCCTACTTATAGAGGCATCTTACTTTATTTTGAAAGCAGAAATGGTGTAATGGAAAACGACGCAGACGTTGGAATCTAAGTTTAAATCAAGTCTCAGCTTTTACAATCACATGTATTGTGGCATACCGTGTCTAATGGTATTCCATTAGACACGGTATGCCACCTCTCCCAACTATTATGTGCTTGTACTGGTGTCGGATATCACTCCGTACAAAATGATCGAGCTGGCTGTGTCCTTAATTTGGATTGCGTCCAGAATAATTACCCTTCATGCAGTGCGGTTTTCGACACCTGACATAGCGGTCTCCAACCATTGATTTCGAAGAATTAGATCCAAGTGGCAGTGCTAACCCCGGGTCAGATATCCCTATTGACAGCTACGTTTTTTAACTGTAGTCATCGCCGTTTTCGCCATTGTGTGTTACGACAGTAGACGCTTATTGTTACATTGAGTACAAGTTGGGTTAGGTAAAAGCGTGTGTTTAACGAATAGTAAATCGTTTCATATAAGCATTGTTCGTATATTAATTAGCCGACAAATGGTTGACATGCCATAAAGTAGACACAGTACATCTTTAATATGATTTTATGACTGTGTCGATTTAAATTTCAGAAGTGTTCTATTTGGTCATTGCCTTAGGATTTTATTACATTTTTACGATAATATCATCTTACCAACTTTTC
This sequence comes from Sepiola atlantica, assembly GCA_963556195.1. Classification (NCBI taxonomy): domain Eukaryota; kingdom Metazoa; phylum Mollusca; class Cephalopoda; order Sepiida; family Sepiolidae; genus Sepiola; species Sepiola atlantica. Next base: position 84,252,116 of record OY744525.1, on the reverse strand, counting down.
TTTAATTTTCAATTTTATTCGGAAACATTGGATGTAATGTAACAATATTCTTTGGAAAAATAAGTAAAAAATAATAGTAATAAGATTCATCGTTTCAAGTTAAATTCAAAATAACTATTGAACACTATTTTTAAATTAAAAAAAAACCTTAATGCTTCCTCTTTGGATCTAATTCACTTGCCAATTTTCCTTTGCTGTGCTTCTACACACTGCTCGAAGAATTCATGTAGAATGTCCACCACATCTGTCATTAAAGCACGCTTCTTGGCCTTCGTACCTTCAAGACGGGATCCACTTAAACTAGTGTAAACACATTCACACGGAGCAATATCAGGTGAATAGGGTGGGCTTGTGCCTGTAATTGGAGGCTCAGAAACGTGTGAGCAGCTGCATTGTTGTTGTAAAGAGGAGAAACGTAAACAAAAGCATGTGTTAATGCAATGGTGGCAAAACGATAAGACTAGAATCATACACTTCCAATATATCATACTAGATAATAACAATATCCGAGTATCCCTCTTTCATCGACAGTTAACACAAGACATATTCACTTTTAAGGCAAACCTCATATTCATAAATATATATTATATATATATATATATATATATATATATATATATCATATACATATATAATATCAGCTAAACAAGGAATCCGTGCAATGTCAAGAAAAAGGTCAAATAATCCATGTTTTATACAAATAGTCCGGATAGATCAGAATTGATATCAGTTTTATTATAATAAAAATACAGTTTTGTTCACGCCAATATATATAATCTTCCATTCTGCCTTTTAATCTGAACATGCCGTCGGTTGGATATTGTTTGACCTGTTCAGCAAATATTGTCTACATTATGGCAGTTTAGAAATTTAATAGAAACCTGTGGGAATATTGCATCATTCACGAATGTAAGGGAACTTCAAAGAATCCCTGCCCCTGTTTAACGTGTTAGAGTTATACAATGGAAACTATTATCGACTCTGTAGCAATACATTACCCTTTCATCATTAATACACACCACAGAATTTTCATATAACCGATGACAGAGAAACCATCAGATATTTGTATTTTCACACGCACACACACACACACATATATATATATATATATATATATATTTATATATATATATATAAACATAGAATTTATCCTCCCAAAAACTGTTGCTTCGATATGAATGCGGAATCTAAACGTTATACTTTGTACATATAAAAGGCTCAATATCTGTTGAAATAGAGTTTATAACAATCTAAACATAATAGTAACTTTTTTTCTGAAGATTTCAAAAGCAGTTTTGTTCTGCAAGTATTTTTTAGAATTGCGTTAAAAAATTGCTAATTGATGTTGTGAATTTGAATATATTAGTAATTTGTTACAAACGTTGACGAGGAATCTATAAACCATGTAAAATTAGCATCATCATACATAATATATATATATATATATATATATGATTATTTTTATTTACATAGACATGTACAAAATCTGCGACAGATGTTGATCGCTAACATCGACATGCCAGTGTCGCAGATTTTGTACATGTATATGTAAATAAAAATAATCATATATAAAAGCTCTATTTGATATTGAGAGCTTTTTATAAACCCAGTGGAATTTTTTTGGGATTACTACCCTGTGGATGTTTTACCTGGATTATTATAATTATTATATAAATTCTTGGCGATACTATACAAAATAAAAGCGCATATGATTGTGTTTTTAACACAAGTCAAATTTGTCCGTGGCCAACAATATCAGTATCGCATTTCTGTCAGTCTTACGGCTATGAAATGCTGCGAATGAATAAACATTACAAAATATACAATAATGAGCTGAGGTGGGAGAGTTATGGCTTAGCTGTCTAATAAAGGGACACACACCCAAACGAGCTATGGCTTAGCTGTCTAATAAAGGGACACACACCCAGACGAGCTATGGCCGTCGTGTGGATGTTTATTTTTTCAAAGCACTCTGATAGATTTACACTAGCAGAGAAAGCTGGCGTCGCCTGGGAGTATTTTTTAGGTTTTACTTTTTCTTTTAGCAAATCAATTTTTTCAATTTCCGATCTAGAAACCCGAGTGTAATTTTGCGTGGTCGCCTTTCTACTGTTGTTGTGTTATTTTCTTTTTGTTTTCATGGATCGAATGCGTCCGTGTAGTGAAAATAATCGAACATAAATTAAGGTATATCACTAATACGTAATTGTTCTTTTATAATCTGTGTATCAATAACTTTATCTGCTTTCAAGAAATGGAAAATGATATCAAGCGAAACTTATAATTCAAAATGTTTGTATTTATTTAATGATAACTCATTGTATAGTTTTGAACCTATGTATATACAACAAATGATAATTAAATAATTATTTTCTTTAGTTGGACGAATGGATTTATTTACTTTCAATGTCGACTGGAAGTTTATACTCAAAATGTTTGTATTGATTTAATAATAAATCTTTGTATTGTTTTGAACCTATGTCTATACTAAGAATGATAATTAAATAATTATTTTCTTTACTTGGACGAATAGATTTATTAACTTTCAATGTCGACTGGAAGTTTCGCCTCGCTTCAACCTCGAAATTCTGCTAAAATAATGAGAAACACATTAGTTATTTGTTCGAAAAGGCGATCAGCGAGTAAACGAAATGATTAACTAAAACAAAAATAACAAAAAAAAAGAAAGCAAGTACACTTGTTGATTAAAAGGTTAATTATATGAAATACACCATTAGGACACATCTGATCGCATTTGTAAATTACTGGGAGGGAAGAGTTACTTTCTGAAATTTCAAAATAGGTAGACTATTTCGACTATTACAATTCGGTAAATCACAGTCGATGTATTGAAAAGTCCGAAGAATATATATATATATATATATATATATATATATATATATATACACTATTATAGCCTTACTTCAATTAACCAAAATGCCGTAGCGCGTCGAAACGTTGGTTAATTGACGTACGGCTATAATATTTTTTATGTAATTTGATAAATTCTCTACTTAGTATTGAGCACTCTTGCAAAATTG
>OY744525.1:84194075-84244075 GCA_963556195.1 Sepiola atlantica | reverse complement strand
AAGAAATACAAAATGAACATTTTATTCGTTATTCATTTCTATCTTGGCAAACATACACAAATTAATTTAAGCAACGTTATGGTGGTGATGGTGAAATGGTTACTGACATGGGCTATGGACTCGGCGTACCGTGTTTAAATCCCGCGCATGATTCCTTACAATAATACTCATGATATGCGGCAATGCCTTCTCGTCCTTTCAGTCTGACCGTAAGAAAAAAACATTACAAAGACAATCCCATTTTTCCAACAGATTTCCAGCACCACCACTTTCTCTGCTTTTCTCTCTACTTTCTGAAAATCAACCCCTCATTTGATTTATCTCAGTTAGTGTTCACATATGCTAATTAGTCATTTGATTTATCTCAGTTAGTGTTCACATATGCTAATTAGTTCTAACCACGAAAGTCTACATTTGTGAAGAGACACCTTTTTTTTTACTCTCGTAGATGGACAGTTGACTTGCGAGGCATCGTATTCTATTTTTAACCAGTAAGTTTCTCTCTTTATGTTAACCACATCTGATCGCATGATAACACAAGTGACAGTAGATGGCTACTCGTTTTACATTAATACCCCTCCGTAGTGGGGCAGTTATTTCTTGCTCTCTGACTAAAGTGTCAGAAGTACCAGGATCTAAATTGGTAATGGAATAAGGAAACTCAACTAAAGTCACTCCGGCCTCTCCCTCACGTCCAGACGTGGAACCACTACTACTTGCATCGGAATCTGGTTCTCACCATTCGGCACTCACTGTGGATTCTTTATCCTAACGGTGTACCACTCTTTATCATATGTAGCGCCCTTTGATAACCCAGATGGGGCCCAAACTTGACCCCATTTCACTCTGATCTGTTATGGGTGTAGCACATTGGTGGTACTCACAAGGCAGAAACATCACCCTTGGAGGTAACGTTGTACCAAAACACAGCCTCGATAATAAGGCAACTCTTCCGTGAAGCAATCGGCTTTACTGTCCTATAACAGCTTTCTACGATACCATTTCCTGGTGGCCTGTATGCGCAGCGTGGTCGGAAGTTGACACCTTATGAATTCATGTACTGTCTGAATTGTTGACTACAGAAAGCAGTGTCATTTCAGCCAGGATATCATGTGGATGACCAAGTTTAAAAATACTGATTCTAATTGCCGGGTCAAATGTAGAGTCTTGCTGTTATAGCAACTGCCAGATTGAAAACCACGTGGTACCACAATCTATCAGTGGCAACCATTGTAGTGCGTGATGCGCATGCCCAGCTGGTTCCATACTTAGTGCACACAATTTCCTCCACTTTTCCATCGCGCTGGAGCTGGATATATCGTCTAACATTTCTTCATAATTCTAAACAACTGATCTTACTGCCGCTTTAGACACAAATAGGTCCATTCTATGTATAAAATATAATGTCGGCCTGACTTCAGGATGCCCATTATGTTGTAACTTTGGTCAAGTTAGAAAGTGACATTCTCCGATCCTTGAAAAAAAATCTGGTTAGCCCCCCCCCCCCCCAGGGGGTCACAAGTCCCAAAAATGGCAAAAATTTCATTTTTGCCCCTTAATTTTTCATCCATCCATTCAATTTCTCTGAAACTTGGCCAAAATGTGGAGGCAATTGTTTCTAATAGAAAATAAGTATCGCTTGGAAAAATCTGGTTTGCGCCTCCACGGGGTCAAAAGCCCCCAAAATGGCAAAAAATGACTTTTTTCTCCCATAACGTTTGATCCATCCATTCCATTTTTCTGAAACTTGGCCAAAATGTAGAGGCAATTGTTCTGGATATAAAATGAGCATCCTTGACATCAGAAAAATTCTGGTTCGCGCCCCCAGGGGGTCAAAGGGGGGATCAAAAATGCCCCAAATTGCCCAAATTTATTGTTGGATTTTACACTCGCCACAACGAGTCACATACAGAGGAGGACCACGCACGCGCGGCTTGTTTATTATTATTATTATTATTATTATTATTATTTACACACAGTTTAGTGAACGGGTGTATAAAATTTGGTCTTTAGTGTGCATGTAGTAAGCTTTTAAAATTCTAAGTAAATATTTACAAATCTGTTTGTGCCCATTCCATCAAAACAAGATGGCGGCTTTTAGGAAATTGTTATTTACGTGAATCAGTAGTTTCTAAATATATTATGTTGCGTATTAAATCCCAATAATGTACACTTAAAAAAAATGATTGAACAAAAGCATTTCGTTCTATCTTCGTAAACACTGAATCCGCCCAGATACAATTTGAACAAACCTCATATTTTTAAGAAAAATTACATTTCATCAACTTTCCCATACTGATAATAATATTGTTCGATGGATAACTAATTTTAAATGGACACGATTGAATCATAAATTTTAATTTGATACATATAATTCATTACAAGCAACAAGATTTTACATTTTGATACATTGCAATATTGACTGCCATTTCTCTGTCTCGACGGATTCTAAATAACCGCGAAAGGCTGCCTGAGCAAAGGACTTAGTGAAACAACCATTAAGTAATTCGTAACTGTATTTCTTCTCATATAGTATTGCAATGGTCCAATCGAAAAGAAAGATCAGAGGCTATTTATACTAGTTTTCGAAGTTAAGCAACATAGAACCCAGTAAATACTTAGATGAGTGGTCATTTGGGAATAGTGGGTGACGTAGATTAGGAAATGCCGATCGAATCATTTTCTAATAACTTAGGACTAGGTGTAATTCCATCTTTTAACTTCTCGCTATTCTTGGGTATAGTAGGGGATACAATACTCTCATGTCTCTAACAAGTTTAATCCGAAAGAACACAGTCCTCTTCTTATCCCAATATTATGATACAAAAGTTTTTAATTTCATACATTTATCTTAAATGATAATAATACTTAAGATTTTAACCAAAAGTTGCTTTTTACTATGTAAGTGAATACATATTTTTTCAAATATTTGAGTGAATATATACTATTAATAGAAAACGAACATTATTTGACCGTTATATGTGTATTAACTGTTATCCCTATATAGTGGCACCCACTAAAATCAATGCAATGTGACTGTTACAATCATAGTCATAGTAATACAAAGTAGTATTACAGAAAATAAACTGTGCCAACTTTATTTACTATTGCAAATCTTGCCTATTAGGCTATCCTCTTAGTCTCCTCTCAGTATTCATTGTCTTATTCGCCATTACTGCGAGCATCTGATGCACAAACAAGCAAGCAAGAAAATTACCAGAGTTTTAGTATCATATAGATGGGTTAGATAAAAGCAAAAAATAATATAAGCAATAATTGTCGGGAGGGGGGGGGCGCCAGCAGCTAAACGATTGACAAAGAGAAAATTAGTATTAAATGTATGTAATTTTATTTTGTTCGAAAAATAATTTTTTTAAATAGGATTTTGCAATAACCACATTGTTATAAAAATATAACTAAAAGCAAGAAAATTCATCATGGTAGATTTAATTGGGTAAAATATTTTTTAAATGGGATTTTTAAAAAATCCTTTTATTTTATGCTATTTTATTTATTTTATAAATATTCGATTAATAGTAAATAAAAACAAATAAAATATAAATCCAAATTGTAAGTCACGTAAACGCGAGAAAAATACGCACGTTAAATTGTCTTCTAATGTTATTATAGAAAGTACAATTAAAAAATCTATTCTTAGATTCAATTTTAAACATTTTTCTTCTACACACTTATGTTAATAATTTAATAGTGTTTAAGTTACGGAGTTATGAGAAAACCACCGCCATTGACATATGCGAAGTTGTCTGATGATTTTATTAATATAAAAATTCAAACCTTTCGTAATTAAAAAGTATAAGTTTTATAAATTATCGCAAAGGAACTTCTCTATTGGTAATATTAAACACGCATTGTGTATTTAAATTGTCATCTTATATTTATTCCTGTTTTCCAGAACACCGAAGAGAATTGAAGTGTTATTCATTGTGCTTCTACTGCCTTGGTACAGCAAAATTCAGTCTTCATTCCGTTTTCATCATGACTTTTATGCTTTCAATTTCTTGACTTTCAGCTTGCCAATAAATATAAACACCGTATTTACAAAGACTACGAACCTTTAAGCTAAAATTAAAAATTGGTATACAGTATCAGTAACACTAGGAAAATCAAGTAAATAACCATTTATATAAATACCAGAAAAAATCTCTGCAGTAAAATTAAAATCAGTAGAGGCACTTAGATAAGGTAAAATAGTTTTACCGGAAAAGTTATTGCATAATGTATTCCAACCGTAACCTTTAGCATCATAGCTAATGAAAGCTAAATTTAAACCTTGTACAACGACACATTAAAATTTCCATGAAATGAAAAATCTTCTTAATTTCACCCTATTTCATCATGTAGCACAATAGGGTTAGACGGATAATTTATCATAACTTACTGACGAAAACCCTAAAGAATTATTAAAACTCAGTTTGATAACGAATTTTTTTGATGCCAATTTTTGTTAGTGTTTGGTGTATGACATAAGTCAATAGACAATTGTCAATTAAAATTAATAAGATTTTCAAAGTAGGGAAAATAAGTTATTAGAAGTTTGATAAACCATTTATATTTGTGAACTTATCCGAATCTACATTCAGTCGAATAATATGAGTGGCCTAAAACATTGATCTTTGCAATATAATTAAATAGATCGACAGAGAGACGACGAACAGAGGGTAGATGAGATCATACGGAACAATAGGTGACAGAGAAGGCTACATACGAATCTAGGCCAAGCCAGGTAAATGCTGACACAGAAAGTGTAGCAGTCTCTCAAATAAGGCTTGAATGAAGCGTCAACGTAATTTTCCACTGTGTTGCTCGCAAAACAAATAAAAAAACTTACTTTTTATAACCTAAAAAAAAATTGTAAACGTTTCCTATCAAGATCATTTCAAATCCAAAATCAGAGTGAAACGTGTGTTTTAATTAATGGCAAGGCCATCAGGCAGATATAACATTTTTTACAGACGTGATGTAGTAGTAACTTAAAGAATAAAAAATGGTGTTTATTGCGTTTTGCCTTCGAATTCTTCAAGTATGCATTTATGAAATCTAGTCTTTTATAATCACCCCAATGATCACAACATTTTTCTCTTTTTCTCTTGAAGTTGGCTAAGTTTATTTATAATTCTTACAAAGCATTTATGTCTGAATATTAGACTTTTATAGCTAGGAATAAAATATTAACTTTTCTTTCTGTCTTGCTAAAAAGTGCTTCTGCCTGGATACTTTTTGAACACGCCTAGTACATTCGTCTTGTCTGCTTCCTGGTGTCCGTGTTGTATTTAACGTCGGTTTATCATTGAATATGAAACTTTAGTCATGTGTATTGCCGTAATTACTTTTGTATATGTGTACATTCATCGTTAACATCGCTCATTATTTAGCCGGCCAATTCGCTTATGACGCCTCATTGAATCTAAATGGCCGACAATATCCGAACAAATGGCTTCCTTTTATGTCGTCTCTTTCCAGACGTCTCGGACATTTCAAAACAGACGTTTTCGTTTTCTTAATATAGGTCAACTAAGTCTAACGTGTGTGTAGATACGGGCCAGAGAGTATGGTCTTACTTAGGAAGACATCTGTTGATATTGTTGGTTTCACATCGATACGTCACAATCTATGGAAGGGAATCTCATATCTATGTACAAATACTACTGCGATTATATTTGCATCTATATATTTATATGCGAATATTATTACGTGTACACCTTTTAAGTATGTACTAATATTATTACGTTCTCACTTGCCTCTCTATATATGTATCAACACTTTCGCGTTCATATATCTATTTATCAATACTATTACGTCCATATCTCGATCTATTTATGTGCTAATACTATTACATTCATTACCACTCTATTTATTTGCATACCGCTACTGTTACGTCCTATTTATATCTACGTACGCTCAATTTCTATGTACTAAAACTATTACATTCATATCTGTATGCACTAATATTATTATGTTCATATAATTCTTTCGATCTATCTATATATGTACCAATAATATTATGTTCCTATCTCTATCTAGCTATGTAATCATACTATTACGTACATATATGTCTCTCAATATATGGGGCAATACTATTACGTACATATGTACCTATACTTATCAACGCTGTTATATTTACACCTATTTATCTACACTATTATATTTACACCTATCTATTAATTCTATTACGTACATACCTCTCTATATCTATTTAGAAATAGTATTACCTTTACACCTATCTTTTACTTTCGCTTTCTCGCTATCTCTCATATATATATATATATATATATATATATATATATATATATATATATATATATATAGTCTAAGAAGTTTCTCAACCATTAACACTATATTTAAAATATAAAAAAAATATACTTAAGTCCCAAGTCGTTCAGTTGAAAATCACTCATGTAGGTAAATTTAACCTTTTCAATTATTATATTAGTTTGCTTCGAACATTATTTAAGGGATCATCAGTTGTTTACCATGAAAAACTGTTTCGGGAATTTAATATATATATATATATATATATATATATATATATATATATATATATATATATATATATATATATTATTTCATGTCTCCACATAAAAAGTTATAAGGATATATACTTTTTAATGTATACATTTTTCAGTATTTGCTTCAACAGTGTTCAATACATGAGTAGAGCTAGGTAGTAAGTTATGAACATATATTTATGGAAATTAAGCTACACAGAGGCTTCCACGTTCCATTCTCTTACTCTCCTCCGCTATTACTAATCCTCCTCTATCTATCCCCCTCTTCCATGTACTTCTCGCATCGTTCGCCCTTCATCCAACCATTCTAAACAGAAAGAAACAATATTAGCAAATGTGTATTATATATATATATATATATACATATATATATATATATATATATATATATATATATATATATATATGAAGAGTTCGAATGCAAAACGCCATTTACTACATTATGAAACTATTACTACAGAAAGTGTTGCACTTCACCAGTCGACAACACTCCACAATTACGTTTTGCATCATATGATAACGGTATGATTTCTTGTTACTTTCAATAAAATAAGCTTTTAGTCTTAGTCTATAGTAAATATATTCGTCTTTTTTATTTTTGATGTCTCGATCTAAACACATTAGGTTTATTGCGTTTTGTATTCGAATACTTTATATTTTATATACATCAAATACAAGCTTTAACCAGTTATACATGAAGTAAAACAATATATTTAACATTAATAATATAATGCAAGCCGCTCCCCCAAATGTATGTATGTATGTGTATATATATATATTAGTACAGAAAAATTAGTACAACATTCGTATCGTCGGTTTCAAGCACGGAAGGACTTAGCCATCAGGCTCTCTTCATCTTCTGTTGTAATCTGTTTCGGAAATTTAAAGTCACGTGTCACTCTCGTTTGGACGCGTTATTTGCTTAGAGTGTTGTGTATGTTTTTTTTAAATTTAGTGTAAGGAAGGTTTAATAAGGTTCGAAAAAAAGGGGGAGGGTGAAAAGGAACAGTTAAAATTTCCTGGTGTATGTTTGATTAATCTCAACTTTTAATTTTCACCCTCCCCATTTTTTTCAAACCTTATTAAACCTTCCTTGCACTAAATTTGAACAAACATATATAACACTCTAAGCAAATAACGCGTCCAAACGAGAGTGACACGTGACTTCACATTTCCGAAACAGATGACAACAAAAGCTGAAGAGAGCCGGATAGCTAAGTCCTTCCGTGCTTAAAACCGACGGTACGAATGTTGTACTAATTTTTCTGTACCAAAAAAAATATTACGCTCTTAATTTTTAATTTTTATTCTTAATTAATTGATCACTCTGCTGGGATTTTTCCTGCTATATTACAAAGAAGTTTATATATATATATATATATATATATATATATATATATATATATTAGTAGTATGTTTTTAAAAGGCTGTGGGTAATGCAAATTCCGGGTAAGATGTAAGCTGGAAGGAACGAAAATAATAAATCAGATTTGAAATGTGACTTACTATTTATTTTTCTTAAAATCTTACATAACAGCAAGTGTGGTGTTCGCTGTTTGTGTGATGTCCAGATGATTATAAAATCATTTATTTAAGTTCGGGAAAAGAAACTTCCCTTTGTCAAAAATAATAAACACCAGAGGAAAACTCCGTCTGTGCAGAGAATCTGCCAAAATGGATTGCATTGCCCACAGCCTTTTAAAAACATACTACTACTATTCCAGCAATGCTTCAAGCAAACTATCATTCTCTATTATATATATATATATATATATATATATATATATATATATATATATATATATATATATCAATGAAAGGTTATATGATGAATAGATTACTGACAATTACGGAGCACAATAATTTTACACGTGTTTCTAGATAAAGCGACAGAATTCACGGATAATCCACGCTGTTATAGTTCACTTCAAATTCACTGTTATGAACCGTACTATAAAGATTTAAACTTATTGAAATGGTTTAATCAATTTTAGCTGATAATCATTCTATCTCATAAACACTTATCCTCGAGTGGTTATTAGCCTTGATAGATGGTGACTCAACATTAAAATAAACGTATTTTTCATATGGCAAAAAGCTTTATCGTTCTAACTTCCTCTGAAATGCAAATGACAGAAAAAGGTTTTTTTCATAGTTACTTTTAAAAAATGTATAACATTGAGGAAAACAAATATCCCCTTCCCAATATAAAACAATTGTTCTTTTCTAAGTGCGGTCGTAATAGTTAGTAACGTAAGAAAACAGCAGACGCTTAATCAATCTCATCGACTTTGAAGGTTAATTAGACAAAGTTTAGATAAAGGTAAAGTGGGGCCACCGAGTGAACAGCGGGCGTAGTAAGTAATGGAGGTGCGATGAACGCATATAATAACGCAAAGTAATCTGATACACAGTTTATTTAAAAGTATAGATAGATTAGTGGGTGTGCTAATTTGGCAGAGTCGTAAAAATCAAAACATGCACACACGCACATACACGTGTGCGTGAGTGAGAAAGAAAAGGATGAGGGGAGATAAAGAGTATAGGAAGGAATAGTAAAGAAGAAAATCAAAACGAGGCTTCTAAAATAACATAAAATCGACCAGGCTACCTTAGAGACAACAAGCTGATAAGGCGGCTCGCAAATCAATCTATTGATTGATCTCACAATCAATACAGCGCCATCTTGGTTTGATGCATTCTACCTCAAACGTAGAGAGTATAGCATGGTGGTTATCAGTTGGCGTTTTTTTTTTTATTTGGCATTCGATACTACAACTTTGACTCTACAATTTAAAGAGCAGAACTTCAAATTACAAAAAGCGGAAATAAAAATTTAAAAAATATTTATTATAGTATAAAAATATTAGTATTTTGCGTGCGTATTTTTCAATTTGAGGTAATAACGTTTTAATTTGAAATTCAGTTTTGTCAATTTCTAATTCAACTTTTCAAATCTAAAATTATTCTTTCTTAATTTGAAATTGCTATTCTTTATATTGAATTTTATTTATTTATTTTTAATTTTTGGGTAAACAGGAGTAGTGTTATGACGTTACTCACCTAACCCACCCATCTGGTAAAGTTTAGCACATCCCACGCCGGCAAGATTAAGTCTGGGGTACCTGGACCATAAACATGCTCACGACAGTTTCTTTTTTTTTTTTTTAATTACTTCAGCATTTTGGCACATCGCTTTTGTAAGGGGATGCCGTAAATATAATCAATTTAATTTGGAAGTTTCCCTTTGGGATGTGTTCTGTGTTGTACGGCATATCTACTGTTTTCGGGTTATTTAATGCAAACCCAAAATGCATACTATAAACAATTTATTGGACACAAGTTGCTTTTTAATTCATAGCTAGAAAGCGTGTCCATACTTATCAAAGTATGTGGGTGCATTAAGTGGGTTCAATAAATTAGATTATAATAGGGGTGGGACGTAATGGGTGAACATTTCAGATTAATGCGAGTAGAATTTTTTGTGTTCATTTATACATAAATAACACTAAACAATCAAACATTTTGGAAATATTGCAAAATTCAGCTCCACGGGACTCAAAATCCATCATTTTTCGGTGAAATAGATGGTTAAATCTGATATAGTACTTTAATTTAGGACCGTTTTCAGGCTGTGAAAGGGTTTTCATGAATGTAAAATAGCAAAAATTAGTGGCCTGCACCTTCTGAATTTTGCAAAATTTTCAAAATGTTTGATTGTTTAGTGTTATTTATATATAAATGAACACAAAAAAATACTACTAGCATGAATCTGTAATTTTCACCCATTACGTCTCACCCTTAGTTATAATTTTTACTCGCCTTAACCGATTGCACAGTGCATGACGGTATTCACTACACTACTCGTGCTATAATGAATGACACCGATTGGATGTTCAGTAAAAATGTCTAACATTAAAAAAGATCATATTCGGGACTCATCCTAGAATCGATCATGGACCAAATAAGATGCATATTTATTTAATGGAAAATACATTTTTTTGGCTGGACATAGTTACTATTTATCTGCTTCTCCGTTAGCGTAAACTTAGGCATAAGATTGGTTTTAAATGTGAAGTAAAGGTGCAGTCTGGATCAAGACGAAAATGAATATTCCCACAATCTAGTAGGATTCTTGACCTGGAGTTGATGATAGTAAGATATAATAAGGTAAATTAACCAGGCATTTTAGCTAGTAATTAATAGTTTATATATACTTGTTTCATCACGAGGACAAAGTTAAACACATGGTTGATTTTTAATGTGGGGGATTTTCAGCTCCCCCAAAAAAGGGGCACTTTCCATTCTCTGATATTCAGATTTCTTGGACATTAAGTATTGCATACTTACAAATTTGAATACTTTTACTTATGCCTTTATTTAAGCGAGAAATATATTTATTCATGTATGGACAGCGTTTGACTGTAAAGGATAAGTTCGATTTTAAGATTCAGATGCTATTATCTTGTTTGTAGAATGAAAAAGGGAGCACACGTATCAGGTATAAAACATGCTGAGACATGGGGTATACTAACGCTTTGGTTTAATATGATAACTGTCTTCTCTCAAATGTCGAATAATCCTTCCGTTTTCTTTCAACGACCACCTCACTTCCTCCATCTTGCTTTACTTACAATCCAATTTTATGATTCAGATTTCAAGGGGAGTTGAACCTATGACAATCAGGGAACCTTTAATAGAAACTGATACACCTACACATGTACCACAACCAGAAATGAACCACCGAGAAATAAACACTCCAATAGAAAAAAAACACCTCATGAGACAGCAACCCTAAACAAAACTAAATGACCTAAAGCAACCACGAGTATAAGGTTAGGTTTTGCATTGAAGAGACTGATGCCAACAAACAAGCCAGAAAGACTTGAGTCTCTGAACGGTTTACAAACTTAAATCATTCATTTGAAACAAAATCAGTCTCGTTACTCTCAGTTCATTTATTTTGTCCTTTAATCATCCCATTAAATGTGCGATGTTTCTGACAAAGGATGAATAATTGCTGTTTGCTGTGTTGGAATCTATCCATCTAGCACTCATAGTTGAATTCTTTTACCTAAAAGTAGTATTTTTCTTTAGCATTTCCTCTTTACATCAATTGGCTTCATGCCTTGTCTGGAGCGATTTTCATACAAAAATACTAACCATTTAAATACTAATTGAATACTTTGTACTACACTGATTTTTCCTCCACTTAAACACTACTTTGGGAAGGAGAGAGATAGTTATCAGTATGACAATTGATGTACGTTAGGGACAATCATTGTAATCTGTTGGAATATGTCCATGTATGTGTTTGTGTAAATGAATGAGTAATATGTGTTCTATTTTTATTATTTCATTTTGGAAGCCTGCTTCCATAATCTTTAGGGATGACGAATAAAAGATGAAAAAACTGTAACTGCCCTATGCCCTCATTTCGTAGAAAGTATCGTACATATCCATTCAATAGTCTTTTGCACAGTGCTCAGTGGATGACTTTCAAACGTCAGCCATAGCGATGTTCATTTTCATATTCTTTTGACACCAGCTTGCTGCATTCATTTATGCAGTTTAATACTTTGTCTTTTTATCCACAAAGTCTACATTTTCTGTTGTTTGAGTCTTGTATAACTTAGCTCTTAAGTAATTTGTCTTAATCGCGTAGTTTTTTTGCATATTAATTCAATTTATTTTTTGAAGGCGATTTTGTGCAACAATTTACATGTTTTATGACAGTAATTTCCTGGATCTGTCAAATTATTATTATTTGTAACATATTTAATATCGAGTAAATCGTAAATAATGGTAACATAATGTATTGTTCACTGTAAATATTGATACCCTTGACTTTACAATTGGAGGGAAAGTAAAGATAAAAGACTTGTAGTAAAAGTATATACGTAGGGATGTAAGTTATGAAAACAGTAAACATTATTGCAACTTGCGGTTATGCTGTCATGGATGTTTCTTAGAATCTTATTCTGCGTCTCGAGGAATCAAATGTGGTCCGATACTACTATGACCACATGCTTTCCGATTGGTTGCTTTACCAATCGTTCCGTGCTCGTGCTGTGTTCAAAAGATTCACAGAATCTTGGTGCTGACGTAACTTAGTCGGAGAGTTGTGCAATGGCTGGTAGAAAATTTTGCTCTGCCTTGGTCTGAAACAGCGTTGTTTTAATCTATAGGAATACTGATTTGCTATGCTGTGTCTGACAGATTGTGAGCAAACATGATGGTGTACATATTTGCCTACCAAACGACTAACACATTTTTTATTTAAATATTTACATTCGACCTCGTTTAACTACCTTTTAGAAAATGGTCTCCTCCAAAATTAAACCCATCACGTCACATGCTAATCCATCGAATCACAGGGTTTCCAAAACTTACCTTTTAAAGTTCATGAATAAAAGCGACTTTCCAATATTGTTTTGTTTTAAGAACTGAAACTAAGTTACCGATAACTTATACGCTTATAGTGTCACCCTTTCCCTCATACGTGCAGGAGAATATGGCAGCTCACATCAAATCTAATGTAGCTAGTTACGGTTTGACACCAATCCTAATGCAATATGACCTTCAGAAAAGATTTAAATTCGAGTTCGTAGCTATGACTACCTTAACATTTAAACTCACATCTTCCCTAGTGGCTGTTAAATTATAAAAAGGTCGGATTCCAAAGCAATTATTGTAATGATTAAATACTAGATAATGAAAGTATCAATCTCGACGGACCCCATAATACTCATATCAATCCTTAATAAACCTCAATTAGGCAATAATAACACATAGATGCACTAATCCATGCATAACACATTAGAAATGTTACTATATAAGAAATACTCGATGAAAAAGATGATGACGCAATAAATGAGGGAAATGCTATTCTGTTTTTTCCAGATTGAACGTAGAGTCGACTTCGACTTTTCAAACAAGTTCAATACTCGGAACAATGCTCTCATGCTCAACGACACGTTTCATCTTTACTTCAATCATCGCTTTGCTAACCTTTCTTTTAGGCATCGTAACATCAATTTTATTTTAGGGTGCCATGATGAATGCACAGGGTTGTTAAGAAAAGGTCCCAGCCAGCAAAGAAAATAATAGCTAAGAAAAGAATAAGTGTTTTTTTTTCGAACGAGAGTAACAAATGAACCGAGCGAAAACCAAAGTACCGCCCCAATACTCACACGTCTATTACATGAACACTTCCTGATTTCTTGGTTTTAATGTGAGGTGAGAATTACAGTGACAAATTGTAAAAATTCATTTATTTTTTTTACAATGGCAAAGAATTGTTATTTTTTATATTTTCATGCAAGATCATGTTTCACTATTGAAACATAGGCATACAATGCAATAACTTACAACATGCCCGCTTTTGTGTGCTAGTTCTGAGAAATTACTATGTTATGTGGAAAACCTTTTTTAAATAATACCTGTACCGAATTGTTCGACATGTCGGCTATTTGATTTTATCAACAGATATATATATATATATATATATATATATATTACAAATTGAGATTTGGTATAGATCTGTATGAAGCCGAAACTATAATATTACTTCTATTATTGTACTAGTGTAGCATCTTAATTTCCTATTCAGTTTAGTATACTATTTCAGACGAATGTACTATCATTTAATGCTCAATTCAGGAGAGAATGTAGTGAAGCATCTATTATGTTGTCCTAATACAATCCTTACAGGTATTACGTTCTTCGTTTTGATAGTGGTGTAGTATCTGTTTTGTTGTCATAAGACCATCTTCCATAATATTTACATGTTACTGCAGTTTCACAGGTTTCACCGTACATCAGAAGTGGTATGTATGTGCAATTTGCTATAAAACAATGCATGACTCTAAGACATGACTGATATCTTCTCATGTATATTTACTTGTATATATTTATTAATACTTGTAGTTTATTTACTGTTTTTCTATTATTCGATCACAAATAGGTAGTTATATTTTCTTTGTATTTAATGATTTTGGTTTGTATATTAATTGTTAATTATTTATTAACTTATAGACAATTATTTCCCGTTGTTTTATATACACTATTGATTGTTAATAATTTCGAAAATAATTTTTTATTCTAAAGTTTGTATTACTTAATATAAGCTTTTAATAGCAAAGCAAGTATTTGTTTGTGTCTACATTTAGCTACTAATACTTATTTTTTGTTTAACAAATTAAGTTGTTTGTTTGATTTTCTGAATCAATCGTTTCCTCTTAGCATAACATACAGTTGCTACTATTTATATTGCAAGGGCGTAATTTTACAGTTATTTATATTTTTTGTATATATATTAGACAGTGTAGTACTTTTTATTTCTTTTCACCCTGAATGTCATCATGTAGTGAGTATACGTACACTTGAAATCATTTTCTGTGACCCCTATATATACATCTGTTCATTGATGGTAGCATTATTTACTGTTGCTTTATATATGATCTTAGCTGTTAAACATATTTTCATAAGTGAACAATTACTTTTACCATACATTGCATTAGTACAATTACATTAGTTGCTTTTATTATTAACACTATATATTAGGTTACTATTTCCTGTATATACACTTATATTATGAAATAATATATTTCGTACATATATTTTCAGTATTTTTTTCAACAGTGCTAAGTGAGTAGAACTTAGTAGTAATTACGATCCCCCTCGAGAATTAAACATATATGTTTGTGTAGCTTACTTGCTTTAAGTATATTTGCATACTATTTATCTGTACGTATTTATATATTGAGGTAAATTTTATTACGTAATATTTGCCTTAATGAAAACATGCTGCTAAAATAGACACACGCGAGATAAACTTCTCAAAGCTGAAATCAAGACCACAGACTTTATTTACTTAGACAAAAGGTTCGATATCTTATCAAACCTTCATAACGATAACAATTATCTTAACACTTTAGTGCTGTTTAACTAGAAATCTGATTGTCAGCTGGTTTTCAAATGTATAGAAATGTTTAGGATAGACACTTCTGGCAATCGGATATCCAGTTACACTCCAGTGAAGTATTAACATAATCTATTAGCTTTGCAGCGTTACTCGGGAGTTCTTTTACTTTATTTTTTGTGTAATTACCCTCCACACAGTTTCAGCTTTCTCTAATTTATTTATTTGTAAGAAAATAGAACTTTTCAAAGATTAGATAATTCAATAAATGAATATGTATAAAATTTAAAAAATGCTTTTGCAATAAAATCGATCGGCTGTTTCATGAAATGTTGCAAATCAAATACCGCACATACATTTCATTTTTTAAATTTTTTATTTTATAAATAATAAGGGGCTAATAAGATTAAGTTTTATAGTGTATTTGTTTTATTTTTTTACAAACTACTGTTCTTTAAGTTTAAATACGATTTTGAAATTTAAACTTATTCATTCAAATTTACTTTTTAATTAACTATTTTATAGGCGTGATTTGTAAAATACAAAATATTAAAATCGCTTAATAAATAAATAACTCCTTTTGTATTAGTTGTTTTTAAAATGATTATTACTATTATTACAACTGATATTAGTATGTATTTATTTTATATATGTATATATACACTTGTTGTTTTTTTAATTTTTTAATACGATTATTATTTTATCATATCGATATATATGTGTGTGTTTGGCTTTTGGAGTTCGAATACATGTGTGTACACTGCACACACACGCCCACACACACATTATCTGCTGGTATAGTGTCGAAAACCAAGAATTTCGTTATTTGACCGTCAACTACAGAACACAATTAAAATAAGACGTAAACACAGGTTTTAATATTTACAAGGTAGTAGAAAACGTAAATTACTATCTATATGCATGGATTGTTAATGCGTGATTCTCGCATATACGTGAATAACACATGTTCTCCGTCTATGAATTGATTATGTATGGAAATCGCTAAGGAAATAGCGCAATGTACCGATGACAGACAGAGCGGTTTTTTAATACACATTTTTGCGATACGTTGTGACTTTAATACAGTTTTTTTTATATCTAACAATCAAACGCCACCTAGGGATAACTAGTATCTCCTAAACTAATAAATCGATCATTATACATTATAAGTAACGCGGTAAATAACGTGTGCACATCATTAATTTTGTAAACTTAACTATTTAATGTGTGTGCCCTCAAATTATCTACAGTTCTTATATATATATATATATATATATATATATATATATATATATATACAATAATATTTTTTAAATAAATATTAAATATTTAAATACCTAGAGACATCGATGTTTCATGCTAACGCAATCTTCAGTCTAGGAACTAATTTTCAACGGTCGGTGGGCGCGAACCCCGAACACAAATCGCCACTGATTCGTAGTCGGTGATCTTAACCAAAGGGTCATCGCAAATTAATTAGTAAATGCAGAATAACTTTAACTGTAAATATCGACACGTGGCCGTTATATATATATGTATATATATATATATATATATATATATATAAAATAAGCATTGGGAAGTGAGTTTGAGAGCATGTCCCGACAATGTTCGTTGAACAGTCTAGATAGCCTAGTTATGTGCCCACTCTGTTTTGGCATGAATAGAACTTAATCCCATTTCTTTACGTTGTAATTTCTCGTGGCCGTTTGGTTAAATCTCTTGTTTGCGGAGTCTAGGGTGATTGTATAACTGGGTTCGAATCTTGCGACCGTTTGAAATTATCATCTCCTGCACTGATGATAATGTAAGCTTGAAACGCCAGTGTATGTAGGTAAAAATAACTAATAATAAGTGTGTGTATAAGTGGGGTCTGATCAACTCTGCTGGGAAGCCATGAAATTAAATACTGTCTTGTTTTTAAATTCCCGAAACAGTTTTTCATAGTAAACAACTGATGATCCCTTAAATAATGTTAGAAGCAAACTAATATAATAACTGTAAAAACTAAATTGACTTACATCAGTGAATTTCCACTGAACGACATGGGACTTAAGAGTTTTTTTTTGTTTTTTGTTTTAGTTTTAATGGTTGAGAAACTTCCGAGACTATATATATATATATATATATATATATATATATATATACACGCGTGCGTGTTGTACGTATATGAAATATACGCGAGATAAGGTAAACTCCTGCATCCAAGTAAATTTGTAAAATTAGATTGGGTCAATGAGTTCAAGAATTATCTCTGATTTATAAATAACGGAATGAGAGGCGACCAGGTCAGAAACAGGAACTTTATTAAAACGTTAATCTATAATCCAATGTCCAATTTTAGTTTAGTTTTTCTTCAGACCATTGTTGTTATCAATATTTATACTCGATGTCGGGTGATCAGTATTCCGGCATCCTTCGAGTCTATTATTCCTTTATTACGATAAAGTTTTTAATGTATTTTAACGTTTAATATGTTTCTCATGTGTCACTTAATGTTCCTCACATACGTACTCTGGCAGGTCAATTGGAAATAATTACATAATATTACTATGTATAAAGCACATACTCATGGCAAGTAAGCTACACATAAACTTTTACAATTTGCCTGATGATTTATCACTCGAATGAAACTTACGTTACATACGTATATTTTCATACTACAACTAATCTCTACTAATCTACTGTGCACTGTAGAAGTAAATACTGACAAATATATACATAATATTTTATAAGTGTATATATATTAAATAGTATCATATAAAGAACGGATTTACATGTGTGTGCGCCCACCTAGCAGTTGGTAATGGTTGAGACATAGCAGTCATAAATAATGACTTATTTTCTCTCTCGGAGAAATGTCCCTGTTAAGCAATCTGGTTACACACTGACCAATCAGCTTGCAGGGCGCATTTATTTCATATGTACCCTGAAGAACTACTTCAGCCTATTAGGGAATCACGGTCGGTCAGTAGGGAGAATTCTGAAAGCAACGAAGAAAAGACGTCTCCCTTTTCTCTCCTCTCCCTGTCCACTAGACTCTCAAACGTCGACTATCTTCGCCTGATGATATCTGCTGACAGACTTTACACAGACCAAATAATTTTCTACCTTTCCTTTCCTCACTTGGATACTGTCCAACTTTCTTCCACCTATACCAAACGGTATAGGTAATATAATAAACCCTTTCGGTGTTGTTATAAACAAGGATTTCGTTTTTCCTTTCGTGTGATGGTTTTCGTTACTTAATAATAATAAATAGGAGTTGTTCTTAATAACTCACCAATAAGACCAGCTCTTATAGATACTCGAGAAAAAACAATGGCATGTATGGAATAAATACTTTCCTGTTAATGTTTTATTTCTTTTATCATTCAGAGCATACAAGAAAACCGAAAATGTAAATCGGAAACAAACTCCGGTGTGCACGTTGTCGTTACAAAGAATTCTTCGTTTGAGATCACGGATGAGAGTTGTTCGCTAATTAACCGAATTTCGACTATTTCATTGATTTATCCATTTTACCAAATTAGTATTTCTCAGGTTCTTCTTTTATGGTGAACGATAAAAACAATTTCTTTTGCTATTGAATCATCAGAAAAAAATATTTAATCTAAATTTAGTTGTTTACTGATATTTTATCGTCTTGGGTTTACCCGAGTAAAGTTGGGTACACCTGGTAGTACATCATATTGAAATACGAAAAAAGAAATGTCACTTTACAAAAATGAAGCATACGGAAGGCACATAATCTTAAACGTAGCTAAAACAACATCTAGCCTTGAACAGCATACAAAAGAAGAGTCTCTAACTTAATAGGTCCCGCACTGTCTAACACGCCGCAATGTGGCATTCATCTGCTTGTTTTACAAGTACTTCCACAGAATGCCCTCCGACGAACTTACTACACTTGTACCACCTACATGTAAATACTCCTGACCAATCTAACTAGCAGCAAAATCCCACCCCTTAAGTATAAAGGTCTCTAGGTACCGGTTAACTTTTCACGCTAAAAGCTTCTTTCTCCAGACGCTTGTCTTTGGAATTTTCATTACTAACATGCAGAAATTTTGATGTAATGTTGCTGCACAACTCCCCACCTAGGATGCCCTCTGTAAATTATGCCCGAATCACAGTAGCCACTTACATCTTAGTGGCAATATGTATTGTTTGAGGTGGATAAAAGCCCCCAAATGTTTTAAATAACAATTCGACAAATTATCGATATTTACTTTTTTTTTCGTTTGATTAATATATTACATAGTAAATATTGAGTTTCGAACTGATAATGTACATTTCTAGTTATGAGTATTGTGATAAATAAGCTCTCAGTTTATGCGTTTAAAAAGTTTAAGTGGCCGTTGGTCGAGACTATAACTATTTTTTTTACGATACACCCATACAATTTGCGTATTTAGCGATGAAAATAGTATTTGAAACCGTAACTATTTATTCTTACGATATGCCCATACAATGTGCGTGTTTATTGATGAAAATAGTATTTCAAACAGTAATGATGTGTCCTTACAGTATGGCCATGCAATCTGCGAGTTGAATACCAGTCGAGAATCCGTTCTCGACAGTCAGTCCGACATAGACTTGCCATTTCGGTGGCCTTTATCTGTCGGACTGAAGTATTATGTCTTAGGTAATTATAGGAGCTCCACCCTCCCATACCTTAATTTCACTCTTTGGGAAGAGGTTGGTTTATTGTCAATAACCTACAGCACACATACTGGGGAATGCCGACCGGGCTGCAGGAGCTATTTTTAGAGGCCACTCTAGCTTTTCTGCTGGGGTGCTGATTTCCCTTCCACTCTTGGCCTTGTGCCACATCTTCATGCCGTTGGAAGGTAGTAAGTAAAGCAGAGAGAGCATTTTTGACATTTTTCTTCTCTTTTTCTATTTTGTCTAAGCGGCTACATACGCAAAAAATAACTATATAAGCCGTGTTTACTGAATTACAGGTTGCAGTTTTTGAATTCGATGCTGAAAGCGACTTTACAGTTCGCTCGATCCCAATGACACGAGCAAGATATCTACATGAACAGCGTGGAATAGGAGCGTAAAATGGTCATCCTCCCAGGAATGACCTTCTTTCGAAGGTGGAATTGTTTATTGATTGGCGCCTGTGTAGCCCTCATTAATAAGGAAATGCCGACAGGACTAGACACGTTATTTATTTTCTAAATTCAGAGTGAGACTTTTTTGGGAAGTTGTATTATCCAAATAAAAAACCATTCCTGTGTCTAACTATCCTCGTGTCGAGGCAAGTAAATAATGAAATCCCGGTTTATTTCGACTATAGACAACATACCCCCCCCCCATCGACAACTCAACATTTTGTACAATTGGAGATGGAAAAACAATATTTAGCGATAAGATCACGGTCGGTGTTTTTCCACTCTAAAACAGACCTATCGATTTCTCTTTCCCCATAAAGCTTGCGAAAGAAAAATTGTAAGTCATTTTCATTGTAATGGAGAAAACGCCTTTCCAAAGATTCTCCAAGGAAGTTTAGTGTCGTGCCGGTTACCAACATTGTTTTATACCTACGACATTGTAATTTATGGGTTAAATGTATACTACTGAATCTCAGGTAGTTTATAAATCGTGGATATTTGGACATGGAGCACATCTATTTCTCTTGTCCAAACAAGAATCAAATGTAGATTGATATACAAGGCGTGAACGTTTTGATACTATTTAATTGCAATTTGAATTTCAAAATAATAGATTTTCTAACTACGGCACACATTTAAAAAAACATTTCTCCTCGATCTAGACGGTTATTGTAAGATTAAATCTTAAAAAATAAGATTTATTAACACATTAAATTGTTTTGTGAATAAAACTAACATGTTTTGCTACAAATTGCTATGTCAAATTAATAATAGCAAGAGCGTTAAACATGTGAAAATTCAATTAGTTTAATTAATCAATGGTGGTAAAAAGGAATTAGGGGAACTATCGTATGT
Source organism: Sepiola atlantica (assembly GCA_963556195.1). Classification (NCBI taxonomy): domain Eukaryota; kingdom Metazoa; phylum Mollusca; class Cephalopoda; order Sepiida; family Sepiolidae; genus Sepiola; species Sepiola atlantica. The sequence goes on along the minus strand of OY744525.1, from coordinate 84,222,647 downwards.
ATTGTTTAACATAATTTTACCTGTCTAGAATTCTGTGATTAATATTGTAAATGTTCTATATATAAGATAGTTTCAAAATGGAGTTACCTAAAAGTCATAACAAATGTAATAACAATTATAATAATAATTATAATAATATGATAATAATAATATACATAATAAAGTAAAATCGATTTTCCCCGCCATTTCAGACATTATAGCTCTATAAACACCAGTGATATATATAATTCGACTGTGCTCACGCTTTAGGCCGATGCTTGATATGTGTTCTTCGGAAAATATGTGCCCGTTTCGTTCACTTTGGACATTTTTTCGACTCGCCTAATTCTTCTAAAATATTCATACATACAGGAAGTCGGAGTAACTTTTTATCCCATGCAAACATTTATTGTCACCACAACCTTACACCGGGAAATAATCTTTCATGAGATACCTTTTCTTGCTACGGCCGTTATGATTTTATTTTTTTAACTTGCAATAATTTTACGACCTAAATACAGGTTGCCTCTCCTGCATTTACAACGATTTGATTGGCTGTTCCAGAGATTTGTATACATTTCAAAATTGACAAAATAACAGAATTACCTCATTGTTTGTTATCGTCCGCATTCATTATTCGCTACAGTACGCATACATTTTCTTACTTTTTGTCCTATTTTTGTCCTCATATAATTTCTGTTACAACATAAACTTGCTTTTCCGGGTGTCGCCGGGTATATTCCGTTACTTACGTTTGTGTTTTAATGTCTCCATTTGCGTTTATTTACACACTTTCTCCGTCAGATATTTTCCTATTCTAGAATACAAGAATACGATTAACGAACACAAACATACAAATTGGTATTTCGAACATGGCGGCTACATATTTCTTTTCTGTTTTTTTTTTCATTACCATTTTGTCTTATCTTTCTCAACAAACACCTTTGCATTTTAGTAATATTTCTGTTATACCTTACAGCTATATTTCCCGGTTCCTGCCCGAGACATTTAATCACTTACGTGTGTCTTCTTAGGCGTCATGTTATTTAACATCAGAAACAAAAACAAACACTTATACTTCAACCATGGCGACGAAGACTTCTTCTTATTTTCTTTTTTATGGAGTAGGCTCATATTCATGACTATTTAAAAAGAAGTATTATTGTTAAACAAAATCTACCTTATTTGTTTTTACATCAAATACACTTGGGACATTCGTCAAAAACAATTTATTGCTTTAACTATCTATTTATGATTAATTTGCGTTAGGTTGACTGCAACAAAGTCGCTGTTTACATTTTTAATGAACAATGTTTACTTTTATTATCTGTTTCTCACGAAAATGACCCTCCCTTAAACAGACCGCTAGCCTGTGACAAAGAACAATAACTTCTGAACGAACCGAGAAAGAATCAGAGCAGTTGGCACCAGGACTTTATTTTCCAGACAAACGCTAATACTTATAATTTATGATATTTTTACAATGAATGTGAAAGAATAACACCGCCAAAAAACAAACAACAAATTATTTGCTAACTAATTCGCATTAATGTAATTTTATCACAAATTCCATCAAACAAATTAGTTTTACCAATATATTTTTTAAAAGGAAATACACTTGGGATATTAGTCAAAAACAATTTTTTGGTGTATCTATCCATTTGAAACCGATTTGCGTTAAAACAATCACTATCTAATAGAAGTTATGAGTCTTTGAAGCTCGTGCGAATATCGATTCTGAGCAAAGTAATCATCTGTGTTGGTGTTAATGATTAAACAAACATGGCTACACTGTTTAGAATCTGTATTTATATGAACCTAAAGGGTTATGAATTCTATTACATATTATTTTTTACGCAAATATGTCACAACTGCGTAGATAAAGCAAAACCTATGTTTAAAAATGATTTCCCAAGTGTGTTTCCTTTCAAATAATTTATGTCGGTAATAATAAGGCAACTGCTCCCGACAGCATTTCGGTCACAGTACTAAGGAAAATTCACCCCGAAATAGCTGCTATTCTTACCAAGCTGTTCAATCGTTGCTTAAAGGAGAAATGCGTTCAATCACATTGGTCAGCCTGTATTTAGAAATACTTGATATCGACCTTCTTCATCTCATTTCATATTGATCAATCTACTATACGTCTTGACTAAGTTGCTTGAATCTGTAATAAATCAAAAAGTTGTCAAGCATATTAGTAGAAACAATCTTAGGGACCAGCAATACGGATTCTGTTCTGCAAGATCTACAGCTGACGTGCTGACTGTGATATCGCACAGAATCAGTGAATCTATCGACATGGCTTTGTTTTTAGGACGATAGCTCTTTATATATCTAAGGCTTTCAATAGGATTTGGCATAAAGATTAGCTCCACAACCTGTTAGTTATACAATATCTGGAAATGTCCTCTCAACCATCAAATCCTTTCTCTCCGATAGGTCAATTAAAGTAGTTGTTGGTAGTCAAAAGTCCAAATCACAAAGCACCAATGCTGGCGTGCAAAAATAATCCATTCTGGGCCCAACCCTCTTCCTTATCTTCATAAATGATCTTCCAACACATATGCTAAGGTCATTCGTTGACATTTATACCGACGTAACAACTATTTATGACAACACTTCGAAGAGTATTGATGATCAAGATCTTATTGACTCCCTCTCTTCCAACTTGGAGCACGTAGTGAAATGTAGAAAAAGTGACCTGGTACTTTAAACGCCTCGAAAAGCAAGCTTCTCTCTTTTCACCTCTAACGTTCGGATCATCACTTCTCCCCAGATAAGATGAATGGTTTTCTTCTCGAGGTAACCTCGTTCAATGATAAGCTTCTAAAACTGACTTTCAGCCCAGAACTGAAATTGAAGTGATACATTAAATCTGTTGCTAAGGTTGCTGGGAAAATGGTTGGATCATTCTACTGCTCCAGAAAGTACCTCACTCCCGACGCCATTCTCTACGTGTATAAGAGCTAGATACATGCTAACATAGAGTACTGATGTCATATCTTCGGTGGTGCCGCTCAGAGCACTCTTTTCTGTCTCGACAGTGTACAAAATCTACCCAACAATCTAGTGTGTGATGATCTCTTCTCGTCCTTATAGCGTCTTTCACACAGAAGAAACGTTGTTTGCGTCTTTATACTCTATCATTACTTCATGGTAGGTGCTCGACTCAGATCGAACCCCTGCCCCCCCCCCCCATTCACAGCAAAAACACTTCTATTTACACCCACAGCAAAAGCGTTTCTTTCTCTTTATTTTTACCATACGTTACTTTCAATAAATATCCTATCCGTGGAACAAAGTACTACGAGACTGCTTCCAAACCGATCGCAGTATGTTCGTCTTAAATCTTATACAAACAACACTGCTTGATGAATCGTCCTCTTAGACAATCAATTCCTGTGAAGTAATCTTCTGCCACTCCCACCCATTTTTTCCGGTTCTTTCGTCGGGACGATCACCGTTTAAATGACGATCTTTGTAACCCTAACCCTAAACCTAATCTCTGTAACCCTATTCCTCTAGTGGCCTCCGGGCCTTGGTGAGCGATGATTTATTCGTAAAGAAAAAATCCAATAGACTCGTACGCCTTATATACTTCTAGATAAGATTCCCATTCAACCGGTGGTTGGTAGGCGTCAACTGGCTATGTGGTTTCGTTTTCGCACTCGATGATTTTTCTTAATATTTAGTCTGTTTCCATCAGTGCCGTTATTATTATTATTATTAGTAGTAGTAGTAGTAGTAGTAGTATACGTTAGTAGTGATTTATCGACAATAACAAATCTGTGGTTTTCTCTGAAGTCAGAATTACAAGTCTTTCCAAGTTTCCAGTACTCGCCGTTCCATTTATCATTATTGTAACTCACTTGTTCTCACAGCACAAGGCATGACCCAATATTACCTCATCACGACATCTGACGAAGAACTGGTTAATAATTTATGAGAATGGTTTACTTCGCATAAAGACGAAAAAAACATTGTTGTTTCAAGCAGACACTTAATCGTGTTTTTCCTTAACGGTGAGTAAATTATATCTTATATAAAGATATAACTAACTCACCGCTAAGGAAGAACAATTGTTTTAAATCTCATTGTACGATTTGCAAATGTATTCATTTATCTATATTAAATGTTATCCAAGTTTATCTTCATTTATAAAAAGTCTAAACTAAATAGCATTCTAATAATAATGGTCCTGGAGAAAAGTCTTATTCTTTGCATTTATTGGAAAACTATTATTCTAACATGTCTGGCAAGAATATTGACATTGAATATTTTCTTAACCCAATATGATGACATATACAAATAATAAACAAAATACTGACAAAATAACAATAATGGGCATTTAGGTTTTATATGACTAATGATGGACATTAAAGTATAAATAAATACTCAACTTTTAATTTATCAGATAGAATATTTTGGATAATGTAACTTAAACTTAATACTCTACAGATCGATAAACTTTGTACGAAAATTATTTTTGAAGATTTCAAATTATAAGAGTTTCCCATAGTCAAGTTCAGAACATATTTCCGTGGTGTTAATATTTGCTAAATTTAGTATTATTTAATCTAGATCAACTTTTGTGCCCTTTCTGCAACTGGAAATGAAAATATTTGGGACTAGAAATACTTGTTCATGTCATTTGGTGTTGATTAGTCTAAGTGATAAAAATACCTTAATATTCTTTTCGTAAAATATACTCAGTATAAGAAGATTTGCGACATGGATCAGTAATTGAATTTTCATTGAAATCGGATGAGTGCCTGATAAGTGAAGCTGTTTATTTAAGATTACAAACTCTTAGTTGAATTTTGGAGTACTTATTTTTCTTAAATGAGGGCCCACGAAAAACAATAGTCCGAAGACAAATAATGTAAATATGTGTTCCTGCTTTATTTTCACGATAGTGTTGCTGTTAAAACGTCATCTTTTCTGTAGTTGTTTTTTTTTTGGGGGGGGGGGTATTTTAATTTATTTGCCGTTCATCGAATTCGGTTAAGAAATGTTGGTTTGCTGATGTTTCTTCAAATTCGTTGTGTGGAAAGCGTGGAGGCTTCTGTGGCGAGTGGTCTGATGGGGGTTGCAGTTGCTTTTGTAGTTGATTAGTTTGTGATTCGGCTTTTTGACGATAACGTCTGATAGCACATAGGGATTTAAAATAACTAATGAACTAAGAGAAAAAGGAGAAAGAGCCAAAATTGAATGAATAATGAGAGATCAAGGGAATAAGAGAGATAGAGAGATGGATTGAGTGAGAAGGACTGCAATGAAGTTGGAACACGGGTATAAGCGCTGAAGAAATAAAGAGGCGGGTAAAAACGTAAGAATGAACAAAGAAACGAAATGCAGAGAAAGAAGTTATTAAAACAGAAAAGAAAAAAGATATGACGAAACGAATGAAAGAAAAAGGAATACATACAGTCAAAAAGTACACAACTAAAAAAAGAAAAACAGTTAAATAAACACGGAAAATATAAAATAAGAAGGAAAAAGAGAAAAGACGAATCAAGAAAGAAAGAGACATGCAAAAAAAGAAATAAATAATGGGAAGAAATAAAGGAAATTAAAGAACAGAAAAAGGGGAATACAGAAAGCCAGACAATAAATACACAAGAAAGAAAAGAAAAAGAAAGGCAGAAATGAAAGTAGTAAATAACGCAACAAAAAAAGTATATCCAAAACGAAAGAAGCAAAAATGAAAAAAAAGAAAAGAACGGAAAGGAAAGAAAGAAAAACGACACAAACAAACAATGATAAGACTTAAACGGATGATAGAAAAATCCAAACTTGAAAGGAAAAACAATCGAAAGAAAACTAAAAAAGACACGAAAATAATAAAGCATAGAAAATACAATATAGAAAAGATGGAAAAAAGAACGAATGAGAGAGAGAGATAAGAGAGAGAGAGATGAGATAGATGAGATGAGAAAAGCATTAACTGTAAAATACGTTAAGAAATACAGTCAAATGAGAACATAGAAAGACGATCAAACAAGGCAAACGTCATCACATGAATTATTAGTTTCCTAAATAGTTTTGATAAGGATTAAAAAAATTGTATTATTTGGATTACTATTCTCATCAACGTTTTGACCGATGTAACCTCCGCCATTTTTCAGATATACATTTCGAACTTGGGATCTTCTAGTTGCGGGATGTGACCAGTGGAGTTCACCCCCTAAATCTATGAGATATACAAAGCCAAATAAAAACATAATTTTTGTATACAACTGTAATTCCTGTGTTTGTCATCCTTCTTTTCGATTAACGTTTTTGTCTTTTGTGTTTCTCAAATGTTGTTGAGGCGCCCACCATAAGCCACACCTCTTACGATACACGCATACAGATAAATATATATATATATATATATATATATATATATATATATAGGACGATATAAGACGAAATCTCTCTTTATTTTCTTAATAGTTTTCTCGACTGGTCTAACTAATTTCCTGGTCTCTTGTCTTAATTCGTGGAGTATAAATCTAAGAGTCATTTACACTCTAGTCCTCTCCCGCCAAATCTACAGACAATAATAACAAAACACCGTAAATAAAAATATAGGGGGGGGGAATATAAACAAGCGCGTACATTGGAAGCGCTTGAGTGGGACGAAAAAAAATTCCGTGTCTTTAATCATATATATATGTATATGAGAGAGAGAGAGAGAGAGAGAGAGAGAATAAAGAGAATAATAAAGATTGTAAAAATACAATATCTATTACGTCCTAGCTAAAAACAAGGTGTTTCAAATAAATGTATTTTCCTTCCTTCATTCTTTTAAAAAGCATGGCTTAAGGAAGGAAATATATTTCTTTTATTTGAAACACCTTGGTTTTGGCAACTGAGGACGTAATAGATATTGTATTTTAACAATTTTTATTCTAATCATTTTTTGTATATATTATTGCTCTATCACATATATCAAGCATCAATTATTTCAGGATATGTTCTACTTTAAAAGTATATATATATATATATATATATATATATATATATATATTATTGCTATAGGTAACATTTTGTAACACATTCCAGGCATTAATTATTACAATCTACTGGCCTGTTCAAAATCTCTAACAAGACGTTTCAGAAAGCCTTTAGGCCGAATAAATTATTGTCTTAAATGTGTTTAAAAGTCTTTGCTGTGTATGCTAAACACATTGAGCACTCTAGTCGAAAATATGTTGTTTGATACATATTTCTAAATCTATTTTTAGTTGTTCGGCTAAGCGTCTAACGCTAACGTTAATGTTATGTGTTAGGGGTATTTACTTGTATTTTCGAGTGCCAACTGCCTGTGTCTATCGTTATTTAACTTATGCACGTTATTCGTTTCGTCTGAAAAGACGAAGGTGCCGTTGTCTTTAAACCTTTTAAGTCTTCTCTAGGTAGTGTTGTCTAAAAATCACTAATTGTGTGTGTTAATTTTAGTCTAGAAATTATATCAAGCTGTCCAAATCTCTCTCTCTCTCTCTCTCTCCCGTGAGTGGGTACTTACTTGATTTAAAATCTAGAGTAAAGGTTGTTGCTCGGCTTGAGGATGGATTTGGTTTAGTATAACAATTATAGTTGGTCCATCTCCATACTACCGTCGCGAGTATAAATCCGGTGTATTTTATGAGAGTGATCGACCGTGTAGCAATGGTAAACGGGGGTTGAATAGTGAATGGCCCCCTACTTGATCTTTTGAACCCTTTTCATCTTCTCCTTACCACAAGTCTACCACCGTCGCAATCGCTGTATCGCAGTGATATGAGACACTTCAAAATAGCTTTCTAGGCTTATTTCAGAGAACAATGTCGTGCCGCCATTTTGATTTGCTTTCATTTCACTGCTATGACAGACTGATGATCGCAGTTGCCATACACTCACTGTGTGAAAAAAAACGACGGTTTATGTTAAGGTCTACTGGTATTTACTTCCACCCACACCAGGAAGATGTGGCACAAGGTTAGTCAGTAGGATGAATCAAACCAGCGCCCCTAAAGAGGGAGTCGCCCTGTCGGCATTCCCCGATCGGGTGCCTCAGGCAGTAAGCAACAAACTTACTCCACCCCAAAGAAGGAAGACAATGCCTGGGAGGGTTGGATATTTTAGGATAACCTAGGGCCAATACCTCAGCCCGACATGTTAAAGGCCACCGAAATTTCCTAATTTCTGCTGGCTGATTGTCGAGAAGAGACCCTCGACTGGTATTTCGAAGTCCAAAGCCTCAACGCAACTAAAGCGGTAAATCTTAACTAATCGTATAAATTCATATATATATTCATATATATATATATATTTATTTATAAAATACAGAAATTCAATGTAACATCAGTACCGTCGGTTTCAAAGCGGGAGGTTGATCCCGATTATCGTCAGCTGATAAACATATTCAGGAATGGTGGGACTTATTGGTACGACGGTACTGATGTTACATTGAATTTCTGTATTTTATAAATAAATATTTACGCTTTTAATCCTCCGAAATCTCGGATTTCTTAATTAATCGAGCACTCTGCTGGTTTTTCCTGCCCTACCACACAGTACTTATATATATATATATATATATATATATATATATATATATATATATATATATATATATAATGAGAGAGAGAGAGCTATTTAGAACTGTAGTTCTAGTATCACCAACACTTGCTGGCTAGTAGTTGCTCACCTTGTGTTCTTAAGAATATGTTTTCGATGAGAATAAACATGGAAGCATCATATAAGAATAGTTATTTTATTTATTATAATTACACAATGTGTATCCTTTTTTCGCCGCTTTATCAATCAACGGACCGCAAATTTAATCATCTCATCCTTCACATTTTAAAGAGATTGCCTAATTAAATTTGCAGAACCAGACAAAATGAATTTACTGGTCAGCGGACATCAGCGATGCTGACGTCTGAGCCTCGAACTTTGGCACCAACTCAGGACAAATCCTATTTACAATGTCACCTTCCTCCCACGCCAAATATGCAAATACTTTGCGCCTGGATTTACGCAAACCTCTCCACAAAGTGACATGGGCTATCTTTTATCGCGAACCAGTTCTTTTGCTAGACATGTACTGGGGCGCCATTTAACTTATCGACTTACAAATTAAAATGCACTTGTCGACCATTTCTACTTTTTCTTCTTTCCTTCCCTTTCCTTTCTATAAACATGTGCACTGCCTGTTCCTATGTTTGCCAGTGCGAGAGAGAGAGAAAGAGAGATAGAAAGAGAGATAGAAAGAGAGAGAGAAAGAGAGATAAAAAGAGGAGTGGGGAGGAGAAAGGTTGCGGTTAATTAATATAGACAGAAATCTAATCTTAAGTTAAAACTCGTTAAAACTTTATTCATCGATGTTTTTTTTTAATAAAAAGGCATAAGGATTTTAACATTTTTTTAATAATACATCATCTGTCAATTCAAAAACGCAGATTTCAAGCTTGAATTTTACCTTGACGACTAAAATATTTCTCCTCACGTCAACTCATCTGGAAAATTATTGCTCACAATTATAATAAAACAAACATTAGTTAGTTCTTTTTCTTAATTTGTAATTAGAATTTTAATCACTTATTAAATAAATGACATGTGAAATCCGTTAGGGCTACTTTAGAAGCATCGATAAATAAAATATATAATCAGATTAAAAACCAGATAAACAATGCTAGATTTTTTCAATAAATGAAATATTTATTATTTTTTATCAAATATTTCGACATAGACATGTCTTCTTCAGATGTTACAGTGATGTTTGCAGTTCTTTTGTTCTTTCTCATTGTCGAGATTCCCGATCGGCCAAGCCGACCAGAGATCACGAAAGGTCCCAATGATAATGGGTGTGTGTATTTTTTTGTAAGTCCGGTAGTAGCACACACGCTGGCACGCGGTAGTTTAAGACATCCGTTGATTACATATTTTAGCTTGTCGATGCTTTTGAAGTAGCCCTAACGTATTTCTTAAACTACCGCGTGCCAACGTGTATGCTATTGGTTATTACATAAATTACATATATCGATAATTAACGGTTTGTTAAATTAAAAATGTAATGACCCATGTCCTGTAGACATTTCATTTTACTTAAACTACCCATGAAATCAGTGTATATCATAAACAGAGATAGGTATCTGTGTTAAATATATGTTTTCATTAAAGTTATTTACCACAAAATTTAAAAGTAAAGAACATTTAACTATCCCCCACTTATTAGTTGTTAATGAATAAATATCGACCTCGTCACACAGAAGTTAGCGAGTAAAATCTGCTCGACAAAACTATTTTAAATTGTTTAGGGGAAGGGAGAAAGCAAATAGAAAGTCCGACCCGCCTCTCTCTGAAATGAATTGGGAACGCAATCCTTCACTCTATTTCCATATAATGAGACATTTCCTTTTTTCTTTTCTTATTACTATAACGATTGATACGTTTTTTCTTTCTTTTTTCTGTTTTAAACTTTCCTGTTTGAGACGTTTTCTTTTTTTACGACACCGCCTGAGACGTTATTTTATATGAATATAAATATTAGTAAAAATACTAGCGAAGTATAATATTTTTCAGTCACGGGAGGGGGTGCCCTCGTTTTAGCACAAAATCAAGCACTTGCTAAATATCGTACTTTAATCTGTAATTCTAATACTGAAAAATAAATGTCATCTACCGTAAAAAATCCAACAGATGATGTTATTTTATTATGTTGTGATATTCTAGTATTTAATCTTCGACTCCTCTTTCTCCCGACAATGAAAATGTATTTTCTCATTATCTCCGTTCCCTCTGCTCGACAATAAGCGAGTGAAAAAACGACAAGTTCATACATAAAGAAACACAGTGTCTTTTAAAATCGATATGTTCAAACCTGCTATTCGTAGCACCTTTATTTTTCTGTAGAAATGTTTAAAAGCAGTTACAACGTTGTACTAGATATTAGTAGGAGCTGTTGACTGGAAGTATTCTTTAAGAAATTGCTTATAATTTATATAAGAAGTTGTTTCATATTAAGTTTAAATATTTTAGTATGCAAAATAAAATATTTTCTAAAAAAAAGTTCCTCTCCAGTTTTGAAATGGAAGACATTTCTCCGTCTCTTGTGGTTGCTCCTAAATCTAGTGTCCTGTGTTTAGATTACAATATGATTAATGTAATGAGGAAAATCATGTTAGTTCCAGTGTTTGTTTGTTCTGAATAATGATATCGGTACCGTGGTTTATAGCTAGTACGGATTTAAGTCTTCATCGGAAGATGGATACACAGACAAACGGACAGACATTGCTCGTCTGATATATATATATATATATATATATATATATATATATATATATATATATATATATAGAACCGTTCTGTTCAGATACACTGCTCATGTGGATGTTCTATTGGGTTTATGTGTACATTTTACCCTTAACTCTTAATGCAGCGAAACGTCATTAAACAGCAATATGAAACTATTACTTACATCTGTTTTTGTGATATATATATATATATATATATATATATATATATATATAAATAAATTTAGGCAAACATTATTAAACAACACAAGTTGTTTCTGATTGATAAGATTTATGTCTATTTTTCCTAATAATCCAATAGTATTTCGGTCAAATTGGTGTATGTAATTTCCGTGAGTCCATGTCTCCATCCATGCGAAAACGAAAAGAAAGATAGGACAAGAAACCCACGAAACTTACATACAACAATTTGACCGAAATACTAAATGGACTATCGGAAAAGTAAAATCAATCTTATCAAGCAAAAACACTCCGTGTTATTTAATAATGTTTGTCTAAATTACAATATGCTGCCTAAATACACACATAATATATATATATATATATATATATATATATATATATATATATATATATATATATATATGTATATATATATATATATATATTGACACAACAAAGGAAACAGGATATAGGCCAATCTATAGAAAACAGAACAATAGAACAGGATATAGGAAGTAACAATAACAATACTTTTGTTCGCGGGAAGCCCAACAATTAGCTGAGAGAACAACAAAGAATCTGATTGTTTAACTAGCTAGCCGTGTATACAAAAACACCCGGCAAAAATAACTCCATGCATTTTAGCCTGAAGATTTCTTCCGGGGATGTGTAGCTTAATTGCCATAAATATATTTTCATAGCTTACTATATATATAGAAATATATATCATAGAACATTTAGCTTACCGGATCACTCATTGAACTCTGTTTAGATTGTTTGAATAAGACAAAAGTGAGTATGTAAAACCAGTAAGGTTTTTAAAATAAAATGGCACAATTTAAAATTAGTTTTCATCTGCTCACTATATCTTCTCCCCTTTCTCTCTCTCTCTCTCTCTCTCTCTCTCTCTCTCTCTTTGGATTAAATACTCAATACTTATAATAATAGAAATCAATATAATCGCAAAGCAATATAATTTTAAAAAACACAAAATGCATATGTTAAAAAAAGTCAATTAAAATCGCATTATTATGTACTTATAATATGAAACTGAGCCAATAGCAACAAATCTATTCGAATCAAAACCTCTACTAAAATCCAAATTACATTAACCCAAATTAAATGTATATTCATAAATCAATCGATATTAATCTGAAGTTGAATTGTTGCTATCAGACACATCTAGATTTTTATGAAAATGATTTTATATTGAATAACCACCACCTGAATTGCATTCATGATACGAATATCATGCGTAAGATTATAGACATTCCTAATCAAACTGAATATAATGTTAACTAAAGTGAAATCGATGAATAGAGATAAATATAATATTAATATAGATTAAAGTAATAACTATGTATCTATATATTATTAGGCTCGTAGTTTCGTTTAGTGATAGGCAATCAATAACAGATATTAAAACAAGATATGACAGCTATAGCAGGTATCATTGTTACAACTTTTCTATTTATAGTACTCAAAATATTCCGTAAAAAGATAGTTTTCAATTTATATATATATATATATATATATATATATATATATATATATATATTAGTATGAAAATATATTTATGGCAAGTAAGCTGAATAGAAACGTTCATGTTTCATTCCCGAAATGAATGCATTCGGCATTTTTCTAATATGTTTACTTGCCATATATATTGAAATACTTTATTTATATATATATATATATATATATATATATATATATATATACCAAGAAAGGTAAACATCCACATGATAGGTGTCCAAAGAATTTCAACCGGGCTTATAAAAAGTGCTCAATATCAAATAGAGCTTTTATATATGATTATTGTTTCATTCACACAGACATGTAAAACATCTGCGACACTTGCATGCCGATATATCGATCAACATATATTATAAACTGAGATCTGTTCAGGCAGAGTTAAAATCCTATCTTAACCTTAGATCATATTTGAAAAGTTTTCTATATATTATCTTAGGTTAAGATCGTATTTTACTTTTGCCTTATGAGATTCCAGTCAATAACAGCACTTTATTCATAACAACGACATGCCAGTGTCGCAGATTTTGTACATATCTGTATAAATAAAAAAATAATCATATATATATATATATATATATACGCTATATATTATATTCCATCATAGTATTGTGTATATACATGAAATAATAATATATATATATATACGCTATATATTATATTTCATCATAATATTGTGTATATACATGAAATAGTAATATATATACACTATATATCATATTACTTCATAATATTATATGTGTATATACATGAAATACATATATATCTATACATCGAACATCTCAAAATAGATTTTAACGTCAAAATCCATCTAATAACTAAGTCGAATACCAGAAAATAACTGGATCTTTATGATTATATTGTATTTCTTATTTCATACTCAAAGTAAATGTTTTTGTTATGTATTGTTCTCGATGTAACGATGTAAAATTATGTTGATTATCTTAAATTTGAACTTCGGTCTTTGTTTTATTCTTATTAATAGTAAAAATATTATTGAGTTTTCGGTATTTTTTTTGGTCTGACCTTTATAGAATAAAATATATTCAATATATATATATATATATATATATATATATATATAAATATATATATATATATATATATAAAGAAAGATTAAAGAAGAGTAATGTGCGAATGTCCAGATTTATTTCAAATTTCGATTGTTCACTGCAAGGTATATTCGGTAATAAAATAATGTTTATTTTTCTTTCCTTAAGCCAAGGCTTTTCAAAGATCAAAATCTGATCATCAGAGGAATTACATAGATAGATAAGTTGGCAGTGGAAAAGCCAAAATTCAACATTTGAAAAAATATTAAGAAATGGATAGTGAAAAAAGTTCGTGTAAAAAGGATATAAATAAGTAAAATTTGCTCTGTATTTTAAAATAGCTTCCAAAATTTTCATTTTTTTAAATAAGTAAATTTTGGAAGCTATTTACATGGAATAATGTAAATGACTTTATATTCAGCAGTCTTAATAATTCCAAATTCCTTATTTCGAAGTGTCACAACGTAATTAATTGTCTTTTTAACAAAATATAAAAATTACTGACTTGATTACAAAGAAACACATGCATTCAGGTGTATTTAATTTTGGAAGTAAATTATTTTTTAAGATAAAATTTTCCGCTCTTATAGTCGGTTAAAAATACATATAAGATAATTGCTAAATCATACAGAGGCGAAAAACACATACAAATACAGACACACGAGAAGTGGTTACATAATTCTATACATATAGAGATTGAAGGAATTTCAATTCATATGAATTAGCGGTTGCAATAGTTTTGATGAGTTATAATTGAAATCATATGAACAAGTTCATATCTAATTAGTTTTTAATTGAATATGAATCTTCCATTACATAGCAATCCTAACACAATTAATACCTGTCGAGCTGTATGCTATTTGACTTTAATTTAAGAATATAACTAGCGATAGCCTCTGTCCGGCCTTCGGGCTAGAATCAGCGGGTAGTACAGGGTAACCCTTAAAAGTGTCAATCGTTAATAAAACTCGTCTTATCTGTGGGAAGTCGAATCCTAAATGGGGTTCACAATCAGTGGACCTTCACCTGCCCTCCCACGATTTTTGTATTTATCTGATATGTTATCTCGAATATAATATCGAAGAAAACAATCTGCAGAGTATTGGTGAACTGATGAGGGTCAGCACAGCCCAAGTAAAAAAAAGTAGAAGCTATTGAAGATTTTAAACATCTTATATATATTAATATTATGACGACAATTTTAAATATTGGGCTTTTTAAATTGTCCCAGCATTCCGTAGCGCTTTTTCATAGAAATATATATATATAGTTACCTCTCGTTTTATTTGTCTGTTGACTTGTTAATTCTGTGCCCCCATGCCTGTTCGATCTGACAGGCGTTGAACTAATGGCCACCTGACTAAAGATATGCGAGGAAGCTGAGGTTCATGAGTGCAAACGTGATGGGTCAGCGTATTATTGACCTAGAATTGACCAAAATAGAATTTGGTCTGTTTCTCTACTTCTAACACATCTCTTCGTCCCTTCCTTCTCTCTTAAAATCTGGCTTCTGGTGAGGTGTTCCAATGCGAGACCCTTGATTTTATTTTTATTTAGTTATTGACCAGATTCCATATTTGTAGCAATTATGCTACACAGAGGCGTCCGCGTTACAACCACATAAAGAATCGTAAGGCTAAAGTGCATTAAATTCGCGGACTCTTTTGTGTAGCTTAATTGCCATGAATATATTTTCATAGTTTGCTAACTAGCTTAACTCACGTATAGCGCACTGTTGAAGTAAATGCTTAAAATCGATACATAATCTCCTTTTAATATATATATATATATATATATATATATATATATATATATATATATATATATATATATATATATATATATTAGTGTATTTCTTATGCAGATTAATCTCTACATATTTTTCTGCGCTATATCTATGTGTTTTCATTTTCAAGCTATGTTTATGCCGGTTCCTTACACATCTTACCATGAGCCTATATTCTGTATGGAGGTTCACATGCGCATTTTAGAGGAATTGTGATTGTTTTTTTTTCTTATCTATGAATTTATTTTTAAGTGAGTTTAACCCTTCTTTACGAATCGCTAATCCATTGAATCGAGAAAAAATACCTCGAGCCAAACTTCTTTAACATAAGGATTACAAAAACAAAAATAAAACAAAAGACTACGAACACAAAAGCCTTGGAAGAATTAAGAGAAAAATGAAACAAAAATGGTTTTATAATTTTTCTGTTGAATATGTGTCCACGTTATGCATTATATTTAGATAATATCCCTGAGTATGGTCGGAAATTATTTCTAGTGAAATAAATGTCGGTATTGTTTCTAAACAACATAGCGTAGACATGAAAATAAATCTGGCCCCTTCTCCTCTTCAGAAAATTACATATGGGCGGATAACTCGACGCGGTTTCTCCAGAAAATATTTATTCCCCCCCACCCCGCACAATTTTATGGAAAGAAGTACTGGTTTTAACAAAGAAATGAAATAAATAATGATTTAAGTACAACATAACATTTTTAGGAATAATGCTGAAACACACTTCACTGTAAACAATTACTTGTCATACATTAGGATACTACTAGTATTTATTATGCTTAATTCGGAATCTCACATTTTAATTATTCACTTAATTCATTCAATAAAAAGAAGAAAAACAGTGCACAGACCATTTACAATATCAATACAATATGAATAAAACAATTATGTTAAATATTTCATCCGATATTTCACAAAACTTCCCTCTAGATTATCTTTTTCCCCCATTATTTCTTAATTCATCTGATTGAAATGTTATATGATATTTCTGTTCTTATCAAATCTTGAAACTCCTTAAAACAATATATTCATTTATTCGCCAAAAAATTCCATGACAAGAAGTTTCCAGATACAAGAAAATTTGAAGTGTAATTATTTCCCAAGTTTCAAATAAATCACCTGCAATTTTTTGCGTAGTAAAGTAGTTTATTCTAATTTGTCTAATCTATCCTTGTTACTGTATCGGTTATTCTTTTGTGTAAGTTTTGTCACTTTTCTTTGTATGCCTTTCAGTCTCAGTAGTACATTCCAAATGACATGTCTAGTAACTGGGGATCAGGTCTGCATACAATACTATATATGAGGTCTTACTAGAGATGTATATAGATTTAAATCAACATATTTTCCTTCTTTAAATATTTGAAGAATTTCTTACAAATTTCAATTTTGTTTTGCGGAAATACTCACAATCTATTGAGAGAATTTGAATTCGTCTTAATAGCCGTGAGAAATTGCTGGTTAATGCTTTTACCGACGACATTTGTGCGTGCCATTTATAGTGGAAATTGATCAAATAAAATGAGAACGCATCTTTTGGGTAAATAGTCCTGAATTAAAACTCAGTTTTATAATAATAAATAAAAAGATAAACCAACGAATTGAGTAAGTGTGATGTTAGTTAACCTTTTACCTGCCACTATTATGTCTTATTATTACCCCAAAGAAATATCGCTAATTTTGACCCCCTACTCCGTAATATATATTTTTTTTAATGCAACTTTAATTCCTATATAATTTTATTGCTAGCTACCATACCGCAGAATGGTTCTTGGGTGTAGTGTGTCGTCGTCGTCGTCGTCGTCGTCGTCGTCGTCGTCGTCGTCGTAATAATAAATTAAAACAAATCCTCAACGTTTTAGCCATCTTTGAGACCCTATTAAACAAAAACAGGTTATTCAACATTGTTGTTGTTGTTATTATTATTGTTATAATTAATGTTATTTGATATGCAAATTACCATATCACACGGTACTCTTAAGGGTAATATATTATTATTTTATTATTTATTTATGTATATATTAGTGAACTTTTAAGCTGAATTAATTCGACACTTGATTATTGGGGAAATGGTAGTTTGATCAGTATCATTGGAGAGCCATGAATATTATAACTGTCCTGTTTTTAAGTCTCCGAAACAGTTACATGGTAAACAGTTGATGATCCCCGTGTTAATATTAGACGCTTAAGTTAAGGTCTCCTGTTTTTGTTTCACTGTTAGATACTTAACCCCTTTTTATTTTATTTACTTATTATTATCATTTTTTAATTTTTTATTTATGAATTTTCCAACGAATATTAAGTCTGCAATATCTTGGATTTAGTAAGTTTCTCTGGGAATTTAAACTGCATTCTCCTTTCTTTCTATTTTCTTCTTTCGTTTAAAATGACTCAAAGCTTCTTTAGACTACATATATATATATACATATATATATATATGTTAGCGGGTACCCGTTGCTGTAAAATAATGAAATAAAATGTGTAAACAGGCGACTGAACGCAAATAGGTCGCAACGGATAGTTCGCGTGTAAAGAAACAAATGTCGCTTTTAAATTGTGGAATATCTATGTACCCGAGGAAATGTTTACCACGGAGGGTAACAAAAATAGAAATTGGCACAGTGTAGAAGGATATCTCATTCGTTTGTGTAGGTTTACTGTTTTTTTTTGTTTAATCCCAGGGTAACAGATATAGGTGATTATACAGTATTTGAACCGAACCGCACCGAACCAAACATACTTTTTCCGAACTAAACGTAAAACTTAGATAAGGTTAATTTTAGGTTATTTTAGTGTTCCTAAAAAAATCGAAAAACAAACAAAAAACAGTTCAGTTCAAATTCTGTAGAAGTTACAAGATTTTTTTGTATATAAATAAAACGTATGATTATTTTTATATTTTGATTCTGTTTTATATTTAGTTTTTAATTAAATTGTTATTAAAAACAAAATAATTCTGTAGAAGTACCCATATTTTAATTTGTTTGTAACTAAATTAAACTTAAAATTATTTGTATATATTGATTCGTAAGTCTTGTTTTTGTATAGTTTATTAACGAATTATTATTGTAATTTTTTAAAATGTAAGTTTATTTAAATGAAATTTAAGTTCATATTAAAATTAATTAATCCGTAAAATATTATTTCTGTCACTTCTACCTACCTTGTAATCATTACGTGTGCGAGAGGTGTAGTAACAGTAGCGAACGGATTCTTGCTAGCTGGCGGCAACATGGAAAAAAGTTTTTTTTTTACCTCACGTTGTAAATGGAAATGTTTTTTCTGCACTTTAAAAAATGAGGTGACGAATAAATACGTAAGTACTTACGGTACTTACGGGTAATGTATATTTCATCAAATTAAGTCAACGTTATGAAAATATTAAATTGTTAAAAGTTATTATGAATGTTGGTTAGTGATCGCTCATTGGTTGGTTTGCGATTTCTGTAACCGGTGTTTGTTTTTTGTTCTTTGTGAAATAATAGGTCCCCTACGCTAGATGGTGTTTTCAGATTTGTGAGCGGGAATATAATTTGCTACCCGCTCTTTGGTTTACTTAGTTGGAAGAGACTTACAGGGGGACTAATAATAACGTTTTTTTGAATAGCTTTAAAAAATATTTCTTAATTTTCTGAAAGCACGGTCGAAGTTAGGAAACAACCTAAGTGATGTGCTCCGATGCGTGTGATGCACTATTTTTATAGTCTACTCCGAACTGATTTGAGAGGGGAAAACATCTTAACTTTATGTAGAAGATATATACATATTCTTAGTCGTTAAGCACACAATTTAAAACATCTTTACGAATTCACCCTTTTTGTGTTTAATTCAGCTTATTTTATTCGGTACATCTCTCTTTATATCTCATGTCTGTATTTCCATCTGCAAATTAAAAAAGTAACATCTTATGTACATTTTTTTTAATGAAGTCTATTAATAATAAAGACGAAATATTATAATTTTACTTCATAATTAAACTTGATTTCATTGTTCGGTGTATCTGAATTTTTATTTCATCCTGTACATTTTCTCTGATTTTATCGAAACATGTTTCTTTTATTTATGTATATAAGCCTGATTCATGAAAATCACAAACTTCTCTTACTTTGAAACAACTTTTGTTTTCCTTTGGATGTTGGCGTATGTGTACGTTATATAGAATTTTATATAAGTCTCCTTAAGATATTATTTTTTTATTATTAAAAAAAGACAGTTACCCCAAAAACTTAATTCCATTTTTTTTATTATGTCTTAGTCCTTATTTTTTGTTATCAATTCTTATTTTTTAAACTTCGCTTCATGAATGAGAGAGTCATAGAAAAATGAAAAAAATATCTTGAACCAAGCCACATGTATAAAACGATTAAAGAAAATAATAGCTTAAAGTAGAAGAGAAAAAAACATTGTCGCAATAAGAATGGCATCGTTTGAAAATATCTACCCACTCAGCTGAATCTCCGTCAAGGTTACATTTTTCATGTGAAAGGGACCCAAACACTTTAAAATAATTTATTTGCGAAAATCTTACCTTTTTTTTCACGAGGGCCCCATACACACTGGCTCTGTCTAATAATGAGACACACACATGTCCTTATAATCCCAATCTACCCTAGTCATTTCACTCATTCCCTTTCACACTCCTTTGTTTCTTAGATGCTTCCAGGGTTCCTAACGCATACACTTGTAATTTTTTTCCAGATCTCTTTTATTTTACCCCAGTCTATCAATACTGAACTAGCAATGACCATGGTATATAGGCATACACCCAATTTTCTATGGCAATTCTTTTTAATTTATTCCTATTCGCATTGATTTTCTTCTTCATTCCTTTTTTTAACATCTTTCTTTTTCTCGCCACCCACTGTATTCTTCTTCCCTATCTATTTACGGACGCATGACGAATATTGGTAGTTTTGTTAGAAGAGTAAATACTATAAAAGTAGTTCTCGTTAACAATACAAGTATAAACACTGGTTGTGAATTATTACGGCCCTGAAGTAAAACGTTTGAAAGTGTTCAAATAATGAACCTCTGAACTGTGTAATAAAGTGAACAAAATTTGAACTACCAAATTCACCTGCACATTTTCAAATCGTGGAAATAACTGTCAAAGTAAAAAGCGATTCGTCACAAATTGTTTACGGACAAAAGCGAGACACAAGAAGATTATAACTAAATCGTTGTGCCACAAAACAAAATCTCCATTTATTTCAAAGTGTATTGATTTACTCCTCTCCAGGAGTTAGGCACAAGGCCAGTTTTTTATCTTACTCCTACAAGTAAGATGTGACCCAAGGTCGGATCAGGAAAGTGGGGTTTGAAAAGCACACACCCGAGAAGTGGGCACTCTGGCCATTAAAAATTGCCTGTGCAGCCCCGTCGGCATTCCCCGGTATGAGCGCCTCAGGCAGTAAGCAATAAACCTACTCCTCCCCAAAGAGGGGAGACAAAGCCTGGGAGGGTGAACCTCCTAGAACTGCACAGGACAGACCCATAGACCGGTGTAAATCAAGCCCCGAAGGGCAAGACAATACCAGCCTATGGGGTGCAGTATAGGAACAAATACTACACTTTGATCTTAGCCAAAAGACTAATAGTAACAACATTTAACAATTTAGTTCTATCATAATATTATTATATATAGTGCAGTAGGTTCCAGTGCAAGTTTCAATGAATAATAGACATTGAAAACATTATAATCTGTGCACAGTAATATTATTGTGTAATACCCTTTTACCTATATATTTTAAAATTATGACCAATGAAATATAAAAAAAAACTGCTTAGGTTTTTGTAGTATTTTACAATTTTTACAACTATTGTTCATCGAATATAATAAAAGAAAAATGGGATGTTTTGCTAGTGGTGATACATGCTTTGATTTCTGGTTGAATATATTTTCCATTAATTGTATTGAATAAAAACATGAATTTTGTATTGATTTATTATCGACATACGGAAAATCAGTTCGACAGAAAAAACTTGCGGAAATTAGACAAAAATAAAAATTGGCCCTTGTCTGGAAGAATTTTTTTAAATCTCATCTAACTGAGAACAGAATATACATAACCCTTCGATTATTTTTCGATGGTGGGAGAAAGGGTGTATATATCTGCCTATCAATATCTTTAAAATAACACGTTTACGGCAGGTCTTATATTCGGCATTAAATAACTGTTATGCGGTGAAAACAGTCATATTTGTCCGTTTATCAAATGGCAAAATATTATGTGTATATATTAAAAATGCATTTACAGTGTAAAAAAATCGGGGAATGCCGAATAACCATCGTTTTCTACGTTTACCTCTGACACAAAGCTAATACGACTTAATTTGTTGACAAGGCTGCTGACATAGGAGAATATGACAATGATGAATAATAATGAGGTCATTAATAACGAAGAACAGGAAATGTAAACAGAGATTCGGAGCCGGACATTTTTACTATTTTTTATCGATTTCTTAAACAAGTTATATTTTTCGTTTGTTTGTCTTCTTTTAAACGAATATCTTAATGCATTAAATTATTCTTAGTATAATTAGCAAACAAAAATCGGAACCCGTTTCTTTCCTGTTTGTTGAGGCGGCATTACCATAATGAATTCTGCGCCTTTTACGCCAGTACGTCTTAATCACGATATTCATGTTTCAATGCCCCCATCCTACTCTTGTGATGGCTACTATATCATTTTTTTTAAATTCTAGCATAGCACATCACTCAATAAGTCCATGGCCTGACATATAGATAGCACCACCAATAATAAACAAAAAATCATATGATTTTTTTAAGTACTAACCTTCAAATGGCACGTGTGTAATTTTGAACCCAATCGGATTATTAGTTTACAAATTACAGTTATTTAAGTGAAGCTACTGTTGCAACATTCTTAAATCAAAGGAAAAATCTGAATTTCGTGTGCTGGTAAAGCATTGCTTTCTTATCGAAGAAATACTATTCAAGAAAAACAGTTGCTTAATAAGTGTTATTTGAACTCTTCTTCGTCAAAACAACGGTTAAAAGGTGGTGTGCTGACTTTAAACGCGGTCCTATAAACACAAATAGGGCTCAAATTCTGCAGTTGTCATTGAAAATATAACAAAAAATTCACGAACTCGCTTTGGCGGATCGTAAATTGAAGTTGTGTTAGATAGCACAGGGGTTAAAGATATCAGAAAACAGTGCATTCACCATTCAGCATGGAAATTTGTCAGTGAGAAAGCTGTGTTCAAAATGGGTGCCACGCTTGCTCACAGTTGATCAAAAACAATTAAGCGTCGACGATTAAAAACGTTGGTTTCTACTGTTTCAACAAACCAAATATAAGATTTTTCATCAATGGATGAAACACGATCAAACACTTTACTCCGGAATCCAATTAGTAGATATCTGAGTCAACAGTAGCAGGTTAAACCGTCCAAAGCGACCAAAGACGACAACATCAGGAGGCAAGGTTTTGGCCTCCGTATTCTGGGATCCGCATGTTATATTTTTGATTGATTACTTTGTCGAAAAAGAAGAAACATCAATATCAGATGTTATATAGCAATATTGGTGCATTTGAAGAAATATTTTTAAACCTGTCTGAAAAAACTTTCATCTAATAATAGTTAAACGGTCGTTAAACACCACTAAACAAACTAAGAAAATTAAAATATATGAGAAATAATGTTTACTATTAATGGACTATAATCCTTTGCACCCATTCTTTTGACAATTTCTTTTTGGTTCGTTTCGTGTAAGACCTTAATAATGTGCAAAGTTGAAAATTGATTAAGGCACCACTTGCACCCTTACTTCAACGGAGCCGCGAACAGGACCCACAAAAATGAAGAGAGCCTAAAACTTTGAACAAAGGTCTTTAGAGATTTCGTCAGAATATTGAGAGCAGAAATCTGGACTTAAAGAAAATCAACTTCTTCCAATTGGCAACAGACACAATTAGCAGAAACAACATTTTACTCGGAATTTAAACACGCCTAAACAGTAAAAGCACCATCTCTCTAAATTCTGTCTTAACAACATTAAGTGTAGAAACATAATACTGCAAATGGTAAACAAGTCCTCTTTTATTGAACTTAAAAACCGACTCATTCAAGTAACTCGATTTGCTGCCAGGAATGTTTTAATATCACTGATTGTGTAAAACAAATAATTGCATAACCTTATACGTCTTGCCTTGCTGTTCCGGATGTTTGAAATAGAGATATTACAATGTACAGCATTCTAGATCTACTCAACACTATCCCAATCTAATAATACCAAAGTGACAATAGCATATGCCTATACTTTAAATGCCCTATTATACTCATTAAATCAATAACACCGGGAAGAGTAGTAATCTAGAATTTAAAAAAAAAACACTTGCTAAATAATGAACTTTTTTCATCCCAGCATTTCACATGGTGAACATTTTTTTAAAAGAGATAAATAAGCAAATGGATGAAACCTGTCGGTGATCTCAGTGGAATATGGAACACGATGAAAACTACTGCAATAGTGATGGTTGTAGGAGCACAAGGAAAAATTTCCCAAAACACGGAAAAATGAGAAGAAAGCGGAATCTAATGGACGATTGCCACTATACTTATCACGGTACTGATACAAACAGTTGAGATATTGAGAAAAATCTTCGAGTCAACGGCTTAATGATATAGCTAGGTGCTACCGATCAACCACGTGTACGTTTAACGAAAATAATGTTACAACTAGAAATATAGAAAAGGCATTACACTAATTCAATAGAACTGAAACTAACAATGTAAATGTGTAAGATTAAAACATGATTCGCCCTTCCTTAACCAACCCTCACTCGAGTGAAGAAAAAAAAAACTTAGTGGAACCAAAATGGTCAGAAAGCATTTGGGGAGCTGGAAAGAAAGCGTCATCCAGATTTCCACGATAAAGACGCTGACAGTACTGGATTCTTGGAGAGGCTTTTATCAGACAAATTCAAGAGAAAGTCAATGGCCTTTATCAGCGAGTACAACGGTAAACGGCTGTTGAGAAGAACGCATAGTGATTTAAACAGTGATAGAAAAAGGAGGACAGTATTGGAAATCATGGGAGATTTTTTACCACTCAAACTTCAAGGAACACCACTTACAAGGTTGCCAGTTAGCGAGGAATGATAATAACTCCTGTGAAACTCGTAGTGAGTAAACAATGATGATAATAATAATAATAATAATTATTATTATTATTATTATTATTATTATAATTATTATTATTATCTAGAGTAGATAGACAAACAAACATAAGTTCCCGTTGACATGCTGAAGTAGAGGGGTAAAAAGTTTCCAATTTGGAAAGCAACCGGACTTGACGGAGTTCAGTGATACTTGTTTAAAAACCCACTTCTTGCAGCAATGATAAATGGTTGTTTGACAACAGGTAGGTTCTCTGCATAGTTGGCAAATAACACTACCATCTTGATTATCAAAGATAAGGCAAAAGGGGTGAAGTGCCAACCTTTAGACCAATCACTTGCCTTTAAGTTATGTGGAAAATTGTCAGTAGCATATTGTCTGTAAGTAATTATTGTCATTTGGACCAAACTAATTTGCTGCCTGAAGAACAGAAAGGCTGCCGGAAAAGATCACGTGACACCAAAGATCAAATTGTAATCGATAAAAATATCCTGAGAAACTGCAAACGAAGAAATACTCACCTTGTAATGGGATGGGTAGATTATGAAAAGGTATTTGACATGCTGCCGCAGATATACTTGGGAATTTTCGGAATAGCCCCAGCATTCAAACAGCTTTAAAAAATAGAATGACAAATTAGGAAACTAATTTATTTTCAGGACGTATTGCATTACGTGAAGTGAAAATCAGGACCTGGATTTTTCAGGGCGATAGTCTTTCCCCCTTTGCTGTTTGTCGTCAGTTTGATCTCAATGACACTTCTCTTACGAATAGTGAAGGCAGGATATGAACTTGGGAAAAGGCTTCCGAGAGAAGATTAATGCTTATTCTTTAATCGCACGGTCACAGTCAAAATACAATCTATGCTATCAATGCCAAAGCAGTAGCTATCATTTGACATACTGCTGGTATACTTGACTGGAATGTAGATGAAGTCAAATGTTTGTGCACCAAAACACAGAAAATGCTTACAATTTATTGAGAATTTGCAAAGAAAGAAGATAGAGATTGATTGTATCTATCTAGAAAGAAAGGTGGTCGAGGTCTACTTAGTGTTGTAGATGTTGTCAATATAGAAGAAGTTTGTCTATCTAAATATATTTCGGAAAGTAATGAGATTCTTCTTCGTAAAGTGAATAGAGAGGAAATACTAAGAACTGGTGTGAAAAAGAATCAAAGGTTGCAAGAGAGACAGAGAAAATTATTTGGAAATAATCAACCCGTGTATTCGTTAAGAATACCGAATTTAGAGATTATGACAACTAAAATTTTTTGGTCATGGGTGATCTCAAAAGATCTACCGACAGGACCTTAATGGCCGTCTAGGTATAAGGTATTCGCACTAGCTTGATCAAATACTACATTGACAAAACTGCAGAATCACCGATGTGCATCTTCTGTAATGAATGTAAAAGAAACCTTAGCGCATATTCTATTTGAATTCCCTATGCTAGCACAACATCAATATAAAAAATGGAAACACAAGTAAGTCGCCCATGTACTACACTGGAATATATGCAAACTCTATGAATCGGACCACAGAAGTGGTACAGGAGAACGATAATGTCAAACTTCTTTGGGATATGCGCATACAAACTGATAATTTTCTTAAACATTCCAAACCCGATTTAACATTTCTAAAAAAATGAAATGGTGCTTGCTCAATTATTAATATAGCTTGCCTTTTCGATACTAGAGTGCAAGAGAAAGAATATGAAAAAAATATCAACATTTAAAATGCAAATTATTTAGACTATGGAAATGTAAAGAAGTCAACGTGATTCTCGTTTTAATTGAAACGCTTGGAACCATAACGAAAATACACCATCAATGGGTTAAACATATAGACGAGACACTTTCTTTTCCAATGCTACAAAAGGCTTGTTTGTCAGAAACGGCGACAGTTTTAAGGTACAGCTTTAATGTCTAAAGCCAAGATCATTGACCTGATGTTAAAAAAGAACAATAAATAAAACAATCCAACTAAAAACTTCCAAAATTTTAGACTACTATGAAATAATAATAATAATAATAATAATAATAAAAGAAAATTGCCCGACAATATATTGTCTGTCTTTGGTATTTTACGTTCAAGCGTAACATTTTAGATGAACTTTTTTAATGTATGTAAATATTTTGAACAATTTTATGCAATTAATGTAATGACCAAATGATACCGTACAAAATTCCGATTTAATAAAAATGTGAAAAAGTACCGCCACGCAACAGCTGTTTAAAGAAATATGCTATATATTGTATTGCGTCCTTTTCGAAGGTAAAATACAAAAAAACAGTCGACAGTATTTATGGGATTTAAATTCCAACATTTGGAAAGACACCTATTTCAATGACATTAATAATCTTTCCAAAAATGCAAATGTACTTTTAAAAAATAAAGCAACGGAGTTAAAGATCACTGAGTATTTATTTACTCCTCTCCAGGAGTTAGGCACAAGGCCAGTTTTATCTTACTCCCACAAGTAAGATGTGACCTAAGGTCAGGTCGGCCAAGTGGGGTTTGAAAAGCCAGCACTCGAGAAGGTTAGCATTCTGGCCATTAAAAATTGCCTAGGCAGCCTCGTCGGCATTCCCCGGTAGGGGCGACTCAGGCAGTAAGCTATAAACTTACTCCTCCCCAAAGAGGGGAGGCGAAGCCTGGGAAGGTGGACCTCCTAGAACTGCACAGGACAGCCCCATAGACTGGCGTAAATCAAGCCACGAAGGCCAAGACAGTACCAGTCTATGGGGTGCAGTATCCATCGGAACAGATACTGCACTTTGATCTTAGCGAAAGTTAAAAAGTTCCTAGGCAACGCCATGTAGACACGGCCTTAACAATGTTGCACATTGTCTGCCAAGCTCAAACCCCTGTCCAATCGCCGCAATTTTGCATCCCTACATTTGTTTTACAAGTATTTCAATGAGATGTGCTCTGAAAAACTTACTGCACTGGTTCCCTCTTGAATTAAATAAATCAGCAAAATCACACCCCTTTATTGTAAAGGTCTTCAAATGCCGGAAAACTTTCTACTCTAATTACTTATTTCTTTGAATTACTAGTCTTTATAATTCCCTTTCTGCCCCATGTTTCCCTTACTGTACCGACTTGCAGACATTTAAATGTAATGTGAACAAACATCTCGCAGCACAACTCCCCAATTAAGATTCCCCTATAAATATAGGCTCTAATTCGCAGTATCCCCTAATGTCTCAGTGGCAATATGCCTTGTTTCGGGCAAATAAGAGTTTGAAAAAATCATATATGGTTTAAAACTATTGAGACAGATTCTACCAAACAAAGCTCCAACCGCAGGTCGGAAAGAACAAATCTAAAGCCACACTTAGATTCGTATTTTTTCTAATGTACGTAAAAATATTATTTATAAGTTGTAGACATCGCCCCTAAAATGAAACAACGTTTTAGAAGATAGGGTTTAGGCTAAGCCACAAACAGATATACGTATTTACGACTGGAATATAAGCTTAAAATCGCGAATGCGGTAATACTTTTTACATCGTATTTCGTCTTTTCATATTTAGATATTTGAAAACGAAACAATTACAAGAAAAAATGCTTCACGTCGGCGGAACATCGTTTTAGGTTTTATTCGAT